>VHKM01000163.1:0-180000 GCA_007210695.1 Neogobius melanostomus
GGGTCGTTACCAGTAGGCAACAGTGGGAAAGGGGAGACGTGGCCCCTCATTGACCTTTTTTTTGATCGGTATTCGCAACAGTGGACGGATTCTGTGCCAAAATTTAATTTGTCTACAGACAAGTTCAATTTGTATCTTCATTTATATTTGTGCTCTGCACGGGGCGCATCGCGCCCATTTTTTCAAATTTCCTATATCACACATCCGGGTCGAGGATTGACCACGATTCAGTTTGGCTCAAATCGGCCACAGTTTGTGCGAGTTTGACTGTATAAAGGTACGGCGAGCCACCGAAACGGGACACCGAATTCATGGAGTTGCCATGACAACACTTAATTTGCCTATTCAGAAAGATTTTTAATAACTTTTGATTCGCCACTTGTGTAGATGATCTGGAGCGACCGGGGAGTCGCTGCGTTCAACGCCCATGGGACGAGTTCGTTCAAGATGCGAGGGCACGTAAATGGGCGCCTTTGGCGCCAACTTATCGTCTTTTCCCAAAATGGGCCGGCCTCTCTGGTTGTTTGCCTAGCATGGTATGTAATTTGTTCGGACTGGTCATGATGCACCGTGTACATTTTTGGTTTGGCCTGCAGCCAAGTTGACATCGGGTCGTTGCCATGGCAACACAGGTTTGAGAAGGGGGCGTGGCCCTCAATGACGTTTTTGTTCGGGAGTCCAGGGTGACGATGTCTGTGCCAATTTCTTTTGTCTCGACAAACTTAAATTTTTTTCCCTATAAATTTTATTTGGTGCCTGCAGGGGTCGCTATTGCGCCCATTTTCAGATTTCAATATCAAACATCCGGGGTCCGACTGATCGCCCACGATTCAAGTTCGCTCAAATCGGCGCCACAGTTTGGCCGAGTTATGACTGTTTTGAACACCGACGGGCGCAGGCGGCGAACGCAATGAAATCGGACGGCGCCGATTTCATGGCTGTGCGCTCATTGACAAACTGTTAATTCTATTAGATAAGTTTTTAAATACTTTTGATGTCCTTGTGTAGATGATCGGAGCGAGACGGGTAGTCTGCGTTCACGCCTACGATACGAGTTCGTTTCAAATGCGAGGCGCATACGAATGGCGCCTTCGGCGCCACTTCGCTCTTCTGCCAGATAGGCCAGCCATCAGCTGATGTGCCTAGCCCGCATAATATCTTTTTTGTTTGGCTTCATGTGAGAATCACTGTCCGAATTTTGTTCGTTTACGACGAAACTAAAATTTTCTGGGATTTGTTTCACGGTATTTTGGGGGTTGCCATAGGGCGCAATGTTAACGTGGTTTTTTGCAGGGGGCGCCTGACGCGCCATTTTTTTGAATATATTTTACATTTGGAGTATGTGAGTTTTTGTTTTCTTCACCTAATTGAATTTTGGGCAAAAAATTCAGGACTTTTCATCAGTGGGAAGTTTGCCGAAACTGGCTTTTTAGGGGGAGAGGAAATATAATAATAATAATAATAGAAAAACCGTACATAACAATATAGCGCCGCCTTCGGCGGCGCAATATTTCATATATCGGAAAGGTCCCTCACGTCCAGTAATCCAACCCGTGGGGTTTATTGTCAGAATACAGAGCGGCGTTGCCTCGTACTTTTACCTCTTCTTCCTTCAATATTTCCCACATGGGTTTTTTGGTATTTTTGTGCGAGCAGAAGCAAATATGCCGCTTTCGCGGCAAAGACCATGTTATCGGATAGGCTCGATGCCCTGAGATCCTTCTAGCAGTGTTTTAGTGCTGGTGAGTGCGCATGGTCGATGACGAGCGAGTGTCGCTCGTCCAATCGACTACTTTTTATCCATGTTGCGCCTTGCCATGTGGGTTTTCAACCTTTTTTCTTCGAGCAGTAACAAACGTGCCGCTTATCGCGGCACAACGCTTATATCACCGGACAGGTCGGTGTTGCCGGGAGTCTCGTATTACTGTGTGATGCATAGGGACGCGCCGAGTCTGTTTCTTGACGCCTCCGCCTCTTTTTTGGACGTCGCTAGCGCACGTCTTTCTTCGTGCGCTCCGCGCAACTGCCTGTACAATAACAAAGGCCCGACCCTGTCAGGCTTCTCCGGCCATATTAAGCAGCAAGCGGCATTTAGAGGCCCTCGAGGGTACCGTGGCCGTTGAACGCCGGTGGCCGCCAACGGTCGCCCCAATACAACCGGGAGGCGCTGCGGCCCTACGGCTGCACAGCTAGGTCGAAGAGAAAAGGCAAGAAAATGCGCCTCCGGAGCGCCAGATCACTCGTTTTTCCCAAAATAGCCAACCTCCGTTGGTTGCCTAGCACACATGTAATGTACTTTTTTTGTTTCGGACGTCCATCGACAGTAGCTACGCTAGGAGATGTTGCATTCAACGCCCCCATATGTCAAACAATTAATTCCTGTCTCCCAGTTTTAAACACATTCCTTTGGTCATCCAAAAAGATTCATAACATTTTTGTCTAATTCCAAACATTGTTTAGGGGGTCCACTAATAAGCAAAGATTTGCATTGGGTTATAATGGCATTCTCATAGGATATTCATGTAGTTGAATGTATTTGCTCTTTACTTATGTAATATTTTCAAGTACTGGAAGTTTGATAAAATAAAACTATTCTTTGGCTTGTTATTCAAGCCTGTTTGTTGAAGTCCTGCGCATCTTTGAAAGTGGTTTTTACAAAATATTTCAATGTTTTATTCTATTTGTATTCAAAACCTTTTATTTTAATTTTATTGAACCTTATTATGTAACTTTCCGATGTTGTCGCAATTCTAGAGCCTGTTTTTACCACTGTTATATGCAAAACTGTTTATCTAGTCATTACAGCTGTTAGATTTAAGCACATGTTGAGCTGTTTAAACATTGATGCGCGCTGTTTTGGCGGATCTAGCTTAAGAGTGGCCAATCTTACACACCATTTTTTTCTAACACAGAATCAAATACAGGTCGTACTAGCAAGCCCTGTGGTGACAAGTCCAGAAGCAGCTTGGAAAGATTCTCCTTTGGTCAGCCTGTCGTCACCGGATGTTGGTGGAGATTATCCTGATCTCTGTTTTATGGATTGAAGACTTGAAGTCATCCAAGTCCTCAGAATGGCTGTTTTTTACCTTTAGCTCAGCTTCAACACTATAATCCCACGCAGCTAATACACAAACTGCTTCCCCCTGGGGATCAACACATCACTGTCAACTGCGGCTGCTTGGAAACTTTTCTGAGGGGAGACCAACAGGCTGTACGTGTTGGCGGATAATCTCACAGAACCATCAACCTGAACCACGGGGGCCCCAAGGCTGTGTGGCTGAGCCCCCTCCTGTTCACCTCTGCTGACGCCCATGACTGCGACTCCAAAGTACAACATCAAACTCTCATCAAGTTTGCAGACCGACACAACAGTGGTGGGTCTCATCAGCAACACGAGACGATCAACTTACAGGAGTGAGGGAAGAGTCTGGCATGTGGTGCACACAGACAATTCTCTCTCTAATGTGGAGAAGACAAGAGATTCGTTAGGATTTCGAAGAGCGCGGTCCATCATGCTCCTCTAAATAATCAACGGTGCTGGCAGTGGAGAGGGTGACCAGCACTAAGCTCCTGGGTGTGCAATATCCACAGTGAACCTTCCTGACCTGCCACTACATCATAGGCAGAAAAGTAATCAGTGCTCTCTTTGTCCGCAGTTAAGAAAGCAGCCAGGTCAGCCTCTTATGTGCAACTTCTACAAGAGGGACTATAGAGAAGCATTCCCTGACCAGTCCTCACTGTGTGGGCTCTTCTACAGAGGGACTATAGAGAGCATCCCTGACGCAGCTCCTCACTGTGTGCACTATCTACAGAGGGCTATAGGAGAGCATCCTGACAGTCCATCATGTGGTGGTTCTCTGACAGAGGGACTATAGAGAGCATCCCCTAGCAGCTCATCACTGTGTCGGCTTTTACAGAAGGGAACTGATTGAGAGCGATCCTGACCAGCTCCATCACTAGTGAGGTTCTTCTAACAGAGGGACATAAGAGACATCCGACCAGCTCCATCACTTGTGTGGCACGCGCCCAGCACTGCCTCCTGCCGAAAGAGCCTACCAGCGCATGGTGAGAGCAGACGGAGATGATCTGTGAGCCCCTCTCGCCTCTATTAAGGAAATGCGTTTTCCACCGTCTCACCGCAAAGCCGTCAGAATCACCAGGGACCTATGCACCCGCTCACACAGTCTCTTCAATGGTATACCTTACAGCGGAGGAGACTGCGGAATCTATTACGCAGGCAGGTCCAGGTGACTAAGCAGTTTCATACCAAGGCATTGGAAGGTGAACTCCCTCCACCCTCCTTCCCCACCCCTGCTCCACAATCAAGAATGGAGAAATGTAATTTCAAATCATTCACATGGTTTGACAAATAAAAAAAAAATTCTTGAAATCTTGAGACAGGTTAAGCTTAGCTCAGATTTCTTGGCATCAGCAAGGGGTGAGGACATGACCAGAACGTGCTGCAAGTTGTTGAGAAGGACCGTAAAGAACAGCCAACTGCCGAAAAGCAAAGGCCCATAGCGACTCTAACCTGAAGAATCTAACCAAATCACTACCATGTTGACTTTAAACATTGCTGCAATGTAGAATACATTTAACTATAATTTAACCTTATTAAAATTGGATAAAATCATTTAGAACAATGTTGGGAAAACAACATATACTATACTGAATTCATTGCGTTGAAACTATTGTTCCGATGAGCGTTGAAGACATTTTTAAAAGGAAAATGGGTTAGCCGAATGGGGGGGTTTAATGTATATAATGAACATTTAAACCCGTTTGTATAATGTAGCATCATACTATTGAATATATCAGATAAAAACCTGAGAATTTACGTTTGCAATATTATATACAATCTGTATGCATATTATTTAACAAAATGACATAAATGAAATGGAATATGCCAATGGCGATTTTCGCAATATTTAGACAAGATCAGTTGAATTGGTGACACTAAATGTACTCAAACTATCACCAATTTGCCATTACATTTTTATCTTTTTTTAATATAAAACAAAACTAGACCAAGGGACAAAATGAATCCATTGAAGTTAAAAAAAAAATGGGGGCGTTTGCTGCACCCTAAACGCACGCGTGTACAATTTGGATTTGACTGCGCCAAAGTGACACCCCCGGGGTCGTATGCCATGGCAACACGATGGGAAAAGCAGGCGTGGCCATGATTGACTTATTATATCGGGATCACGGGTGACGCAGCGTCTGTGCCAATTTCTTTTGTGCTAACGACAAGTTTGATCTTATTCTCATTCATTTTTATTATGGTGCTACTGCATGGGGGGCGCTATACGGCATTTTCAAATGGTCCTAAATCACACATCCGGGGTCCGACAACTCGACCAACGATTAAGTTACGCTCAAATCGGCTCAGTTTTATCGAGCTTATGACTCTTGAACGGCGGCAGCGAGCCCTGAAAACGGAACGCCGAATTTCAATGGCGTTGCCATGATAACACCGTTAGATCCTATTGAAAGTTTTTAATAAGCTTTTAATGTCCCACTTGTGTAGATATCTGGGCCGAACGGGACTCGCTAGGTTCAACGCCCTACTGGGAAGTGTCGTTCAATGCGAGTGCACAAATGGCGCTTCCGGCGAACAGTTACTCTTTTCCCAAATGGCCGACCTGCCTTTGGTTCACCTAGCAACCATTAATGTATTTTTTTGTTCAGCCAGTCATCAGCGCACGGCGTGTACTAATTTTGGTTTGGCTTGCGCCAAAGTGACACCGGGTCGTTACCATGGCAACACGTGGGAAAGGGGCGTGGCCATCATGACTTTTTGGAATCGGTATACGTGACGGATTCTGTGCCAAATTTCATTTGTCTACGACAAAGTTCAATTTTTATGTCTTCATTTTATTTGGTGCTTCTGCAGGGAGCGCTATCGCGCCCATTTTCAATTTCCTATAATCATACAACATCGGCGGTCGACGGACCGACCAACGATTCAGTTTGGCTCAAATCGGGCCACAGTTTGTGGCGAGTTATGACGTAATAAAAGGTGACGGCCGAGCACCGAAAACTGACCCGAATCCAGTGCGCGTCTCCATGGACACACCGTTCATCCTATAGAAAGTTTTTTAATAACTTTTTGATGTCCCACTTTGTGTTAGATGATAACTGGAGCGAACGGAAGGAAGTTCGCTTGGTCAAATTCAACGCCTAAGGAGTTCGTCAAATGCGAGGGCACGAAATGGCTGCCTTGGCGCCAGATTAGCTACATTTTTTCCCAAAAATGGCCGCCCTTCCTGTTTGGTTGCCTAGCAACCATAGTAATGTACTTTTTTGTTTCGGCACTGTCAGACTGGCAGCGCGTGTACCAATTTTTGGTTTGCGCTGCGCCAAAGTTGAATCGGTCGTTTGCCATGGCACAACGGTGCAGAAGAGTGTGGACCTCCCCATGAACTTTTGTTTAGTTCGGGGTCACGTGGAAGGATGTCTGGCTGCCAAATTTTTTTGCTACGACAAACTTAAATTTTTTCCGTGTCTAGAGTTTATGTGTGGGTGCTCATGCAGGGGGCGGCTTAATTGCGCGCCATTCATATTTCAGCATATAAGAACATCCGGGGTCAACGACTCGACCGAACGATTCAAGTTTCGATTTGTTGTTCTCAAAATCGGCCACAGTTTTGCGATGTTATGATGTCTTTGAACGCCGGCGAGCCGCTGAAAATGGACGCCGAATTCATGGCGTCGCCATGACAACACCGTTATATCCTATTAGAAGTTTTTTAATAACTTTGATGTCCCTACTGCTGTAGATGATCTGGATGAACGGGAGTCGCTTGGCTTCAGCCCTAGCTACGAGTTCGTTAAAATGCGAGGCCGAAATGGGCGCCGTTCGGGCGCCAGATCGCTCCGTTCTGGCCAATATGGCCGCCTCCTGCATTGGTTGCCTAGCAACCGGTAATATGTTTTTTTTTGTTTGGCTTCACATGAACAAGTCACTGGTGCCGATTTTTTTCGTTACGAGAAGTAGTTTTCGGGGCATACTCCATAGCAGCAATGTTAATTTTAGGATTTCCAGGGAGCGGCTGGCGCGCCCATTTCTTTTTTGAATTTTTTATATTTTCTAAACTGTGAAGAATTTTGTTTCTCAGTTTTGAATTTGGGTGCAAAATCAGGACTTTTCCGTCAGTGGGGAAGTTGGACTTTTGAGGGGGAGAAGAAAAATAATAATAATTAAAGCCGCAGCGCATTTAAGAAGGCCCCCGAAGGGTCTCGTTGTGGCCGGTTGACGCGCGGTGGCCGCACGCCGCCCCAAAACCGGGAGCGCTGTCCGCGCCCTACCTGAACCACACTAGGTCCGGATTGTAAAAGAGCAAAGGCCAAGAATGGCGCCTTCGGCGCAGAATCACATCGATTTTCCCCCAACAATGGCCGGACCTCACTGTTTTGTTGCCTAGCAACCAATAGGGGGTAATGTACTTTTTGTTCAGACTGTCATGACGCACGCGTGTACCAAACCCTTTGGTGTGGCGCGCCAAAGTTGGCAATCGGTTCGTTTGCCCAGGGAAACGACGGTGGGGAAAAGGGGCCGTGAGGCGTCAATGACTTTTTGTTTCTGGGTCACGTGACGGCATGTTGTCCAAATTCTTTTGTCCTACGACAAAGTTCATTTTTTCCTCATTTCATTTTTGTTGGTGCTCTGCAGGGGCGCTATCGCGCCATTTTCCAAATGTCCTAAATCACAACAACGGGGTGAGGACTCGACCAACGTTAAATTTACTCAAATCGGCACAGTATGTGCCGAGTTATGACACTGTGGAAATGCGGTGGCGAAGCGCTGAGTGGACGCCGAATTCATGCATTGCCATGACAACACCGTTTAATCCTATTAGAAAGTTTTAAAATAATTTTGATGTCGCTACTTGTGTTAGATCATCGCTGGAGCGAACGGGAAGTCGCTGACGTTCAACGCCCTAAGGAGGAGTTGGTTCAAATGCGAGGGCACGAAATGGCGCCTTTGGCGCCAGATTACGACTTTTCGCCAAATGGCCGCCCTGCACGTGTTGGTTGTTCTACACCATGTAATGGTACTTTGTTTGTTTCGGGGACTGTCATGATGCGACTGGTTACCAATTTTGGTTTTGGGAGCTGCGCCAAAGTTGATATCAGGGTCTTGCATGGCACACAGGTGGAGAAAAAGGGGCGTGGCTCAATGACTTTTTTTTGTTCGCGGGTCAACGTGACGGATGTCTGTGCCAAATTTCTTTGTTCTACGCCAAACTAAATTTTTTTCCCTATTAATTTTTATTGCTGCTCTGCAGGGGGCGCTATTGCGCCCATTTTTCATATTCATATATCAAAACATTCCGGGTCCGACGACATCGACAACGATTCAAGTTTCGCTCAAATCTGCCACAGTTTGTGCGAGTTATGAACTGTTTGAGCGCGGCGGCGAGCGCTGAAATGGAGCCGAAATTCATGCCGTCGCATGACCAAACCGTTAATCCTATTAATCAAGTTTTTAATACTTTGATGTCCCACTTGTGTAGATGATCTGACGAACGGGGAGTCGCTGCGTCAACCCGCCGCTAAGGGACGAGTTCGTTCAAGATGGCGAGGGCACGAAATGCGCGCCTTCGGCGCCAAGATCGCACTTCTGGCCAATAAGGCCGCCCTCCTGATGGGTTGCCTAGCAACCACGTATATATGTTTTTTTGTTTGGGCTCACGTGGACAAATCACTGTCCGAATTTTGTTCGTTCTTACACGAAGTAAAATTTTTCGGGGATTTCGGATTTTTGGGGGGTCATGGCCATGGGCCGCAATGTAACCGTGGTTTTTCCAGGGGCGCTGACGCGCCATTTTTTTTAATTTTTAAATTTTGGAGATGTGAAGGTTTTTTTTTTCACCTATTGAATTTTTGGGCAAAAATCAGGACTTTTTCGTCAGTGGTAAGTTTGCCGAAACTGCTCCGGGGGGGGAGAAGAAAAATACATAAATAAGAATTAAAGGCGCAAGCGGCATTTAGAGGCCCTCGAGGGTCTCGTTTGGCCGGTTTAACGCCGGTGCCGCACGCCGCCTCCCAAAACCGGGAGGGCGCTGCAAGCGCCCTAACTACCTATGCCACACAGGTCGAGATTGGTAAAAGCAAAGGCAAGTAATGGCAGCTTCGGTGCAGATCACCTCCGATTTTTCCCAAAATGGCGAGCCTCCTGTTGTTGCCTTAGCACCACTTGTAATGTACTTTTTGTTCAGACTGTCATACGCATCGCACGGCGTGTACAACTTTGGTGTGGCTGCGCCAAAGTTGGCATTGGTCGTTTGCCATGGTAACCACGGTGGGAAAAGGGCGTGGCTCAACGACTTTTTGTTCGGGGTCCAACGTGACGGATGTCTGTGCCAAATTTCTTTTGTTACGACAAAGTTCATTTTTTTCCTCATTCTTTTTTGTTGGTGCTCTGCAGGGGGGCGCTATCGCGGCCCATTTTTCCAAATGTCCCTAAATCACAACATACGGGGTCGAGGACTCGACAACAAATTAAGTTTTCACTCAATCGGCCAAGTATGTGCGAGTTTGACACTTCGAATGCGTGGCGAGCGCTGAAAATGGACGCCGAAGTTCATTGGCGTGCATACAACACGTTAATCCTATTAGAAGTTTTTAATAACTTTTTGATGTCCCACTTGTGTAGATGATCTGGAGCGAACGGGGAGTCGCTGGCGTTCAAGGCCCTAGGAGGAGTTCGTTCAAATGCGAGGGCACGAAATGGGCGCCTTTCGGTCGCCAGATCGCTCTTCTGGCCAATGGCCGCTCCCTATGGTTGCCTAGCACCGCGTAATATGTTTTTTTGTTTGGCTTCAACATGAACAAGTCACTGTGCGAATTTTTTTTCGTCTACGACGAATCAAGTTTCGGGCATCTCCATAGGCGGCAATGTAATTTTGATTTCCTAGGGGGCGCTGGGCGCATTTTTGATTTTTTTATATTTTCTAAAATGTGAAGAATTTTTGTTTTACCGTGTTTTGACATTTCTGTGCAAAAATCAGGAACTTTTCGTCGTGGGGAAAGTGACCCTTTGGAGGGGGAGAAAGAAAAATAATAATAATTAAAGCCGCAAGCGGCATTTAGAGGCCCTCGAGGTCTCGTTTGCGGTTGACGCCTGGTGGCCGCACGCCCGGCCCAATAACCGGGAGCGCTACCGGCTACCCTGCCACCACAATAGGTCGAGATTATAAAAGAGCAAAGGCCAAGAAATGGCGCGTTCGCGCCAGATTCACTGGATTTTTCCCAAAATGGCCGACCTCCGTGTTGCCTAGCAACATCGTATGTACTTTTTTATTCGGACAGTCATGAACGCACGTGTGTACAATTTTGGTTTGGCTTGGGCGCCAAGTTGACACCCCTGGTGGTTATCCATGGCAACATCGATAGGAAAGAGGCGTGGGCCATGACTTGACTTTTTTATCGGGGATCACGTGACGCACGTCTGTGCAAATTTCTTTTGTCTACACAAAGTTTGATTCTTATTCTTCAGTCATTTTTTTGGTGCCTCTGAGGGGGCGCTATCGCGCCATTTTACATGTCCTGAAATCACAACAATCCGGAGTTGACGACCGACCCACAACGATTGAAGTTAGCGCCTCAAATCGGCTTCAGTTTGTGCGAGTTATGAGTCTTTAACAGGCGGCGAGGTCCTGAAACGGACGCCGAATTCATGGCGTTGGCCATGAACAACCCGTTAAACCTATTAGAAAGTTTTTAATAACTTTTATGTCCCACTTTTGTGTGAGATGATGCTGGAGCGACACGGGCAGTCGCTGGCGTTCAACGCCCCTAGGACGAGTTCAGTTCAATGGGAGAGCTGAAATGGCGCCTTCGGCGCCAAGATTACTACATTTTTCCCCCAAAACTGGCGACTCCTGTTGGTTGCCTAGCACCATCGTAATGTATTTTTTCGTTCGCACTGTCATGAGGACGCAGCGCGTGTACCCAATTTTGGTTTGGCTGCGCAAAAGTTGACATCAAGGGTCGTTGCCATGGCAACACGGTTGGGAAAGGGGGCCGTGGCCTCAATGGACTTTTTGTTCGGAAGTTTCACGTGAACGGATGCTGTGCCGAAATTTCTTTTGTCTACGACAAAGTTAAAAAATTTTCCCTCATTCCATTTTTATTTGGTGTCTGCAGGGGGGGCGCTATCGCGCTCCATTTTTCAAATTTCCCTAAATCACCAACATCCACGGGGGTGACCGACTCGATCAACGATTCAAGTTTCGCCAAATCGCCACGTAAAGTGGGAGTTATGACTGTTTTGAACGCGGCGGGGCGAGCCGGCTAAAATGGACGCCGATTCATGGCTTTGCATGACAAAACGTTAATCCTATTAGAAAGTTTTTAATAACTTTTGATGTCCCACTTGTGTAGATGATCTGTGGAGCGATACGGGGAGTCGCTGCGATCAACGGCCCTAGGCGAGTTCGTTCAAATGCGATGGGCACGAAATGCGCGCCGCTCTGGCGCCAGATCGCTCTTTCTGCCAATATGGCCGCCGTCCGATGGTTCCTACAACCAATAATATCTTTTTTTGTTTAGGCTTCAACGTGAACCAATCAACGTGCCCGAATTGTTGTTTCGTGCTACGACGAACTAAATTTTCGGGGATTTCCGGGATTTTGGAGGGGTTGGCCATAGGGCCATGTTAACGTGGTTTTTTCCAGGGGCGCTAGACGCGCCAGTTTTTTTGAATTTTTTTCCCATTTTGAGAGATGTGAAGTTTTTTTTTTTCACCTAATTGAAATTTTGGGCAAAAATTCAGACTTTTTCATTCAGGGAAGTTTGCCGAAACGGCTTTTTAGGGGGAGAGGAAAGAAATAATAATAAAGTAATAAGAAAAACCCCGTACAATAACAATATAGCGCCGGGCCGCCTTTCGGTCGGCGCATATTTTATATATTCGGAAAGGTTCTCACGTCAGTAATCCAACCGGTGGGGCTTTTATTGTAAACGAGCGCGTTTGCGCTCGCTCTTTACCATCTCTTTTCTGCAATATTTTCCCAATGGATTTTTTTTTTCGTATTTTTGTGGCGAGCAGAAGCAAATAATGGACCCGTTTCGCGGCAAAGAACCTATGTTATCGGATTAGGCCTCGATGCCCTGAGTCACTAACAGTGTTGTGAGTGCTGGGTGAGTGGCCATGGTCGATGATCGAGCGGCGGTTGCGCTCAGTCATCGACCTGTTTCTTGTCCATGTTTGCGCCTTGCCTGTGGTTTTCACCGTTTTTTGCTTCGGGAGCAGCAAGCAAATGTGCCCGGGCTTTCCGCGGCACAGTGGGATCGCTTAATATCACCGGACAGGTCGGGGTGCCGGAGTGTCCGTTATTCTGTGTAACTGCATGGGGAGCGCTCCGCGATCTGTTTTCTTGAGCGGCTCCGCGCTCTTTTAGGGACGTGCGCTACGCGCACGTCTTTCTTCAGTGCGCTCCGCGCACTGCTTGTACAATAACAACAGGCCCGGACCCTGTCAGGCTCTCGGGCCTAATAATAAATAATAATAAGAAAAACCCGTACAATAACATATAGCGCCGCCTATCGCGGCGCATAATTTATTATTGCGGAAAGGTCTCACGTCCAGTAAATCCAACCGTGGGGTTTTTATTGTCCAACATACGAGCGCGTTGCCGCTCGTCATTTACCTCTTCTTTCTGCCATTTTCCACAATGGGTTTTTTTTTCGCTATTTTGTGGCGAGCAGAAGCAAAATATGCCGCCTTTTCGCGCAAAGACCGTATAATTATCGGGATGAGGCTCGATGCCCTGAGTCAGGTGGAGGGTGAGGTGGGGAGTGCCATGGTCGATGGAACAGAGCGCAAAGTTGCGCTCGTCCTCGACTGCTTTTCTTGTCATGGTTGCGCCTTCGCCTGTGGTCTTTTCTCCTTTTTTCAATGCGAGAGCAGACTAAATGTGCCGCTTTCGCGGCACACGCTTTATATTACCGACGGTCGGTGCCGGGAGTGTCGTTATTGACTGGTGGGTAATGCATGGGAGCGCATCCCGCGCTCTGTTTCTTGGAGCGCTCCGCGCTCTTTTGGGATCGTGCGGCTTACGCGCACGTCTTTCTTCAGTGCGCTCCGCGCACTGGGTATTAGTATAACAATAACAACAGGCCCGGAACCCTGTCAAGCTCTCCGGCCTAAATTAAACCGCAAGCGGACATTTTAGAGGCCCCGCCTCCGGCGCCAGATTCACTCGATTTTTCCCAAATCGCCAAGCCGTGTTTGTTTGCCTAGCAACATTAATGTACTTTTTTGTTCGGACAGTTCATGATGCACGCTAGGGTGCATCAAACGCCCCAATGTCAACCAATTATTGTCTGTCCCAGTTTATTTGTTTAAAAACATTCCTTTGGTCATAAACGATTTCTACAATTTTTGTCTAATTCAACATTGTTTGGGGGTCCACTCAATAATGCAAGATTTGCCTTGGCTTATCATGGCATTCTATAGCGATATTTCATGGTAAGTTGGAATTTATTTGCCTTTATTATTAATATTTTACAATGGTACTGAATTTGATACAATAACTATTCTTGCTTGTTTATTCAAGCTGTTTGGAAGGTCTGCAATCTTTGAAAGTAGTTTTTTTTACAAAATATTTTCAATTTGATGCTATTTTGTATAACCTTTTAATTTTAATTTTTATTGAACTTATAGTTATAACTTTTCATGTTGTCGCAATTCTAGAGCCCTGTTTACAAATGTTATTTGCAAACTGGTTTATTAGTCATTACAGGGCTGTTTCAGATTAGC
This sequence comes from Neogobius melanostomus, assembly GCA_007210695.1. Taxonomy (NCBI): domain Eukaryota; kingdom Metazoa; phylum Chordata; class Actinopteri; order Gobiiformes; family Gobiidae; genus Neogobius; species Neogobius melanostomus. The sequence continues at coordinate 13,772 of VHKM01000163.1, forward strand.
ACAATGTTTGACTGTTAACCCATTGAGTGCGCGCTGTTTTGGGGATTTTAGCTATAGAGTGCCAATAATCCAGAACCATTTTTTCATGACCACAGAATCGAAATACAGGTCACCGTAACTGCAAGGCCTGTGGTGACAGTCCAGAAGCAGCTTGACAGGTTCTCTTTGGTCACCTGTGCGTCACCCATGGTTGGTGAGATTATCGCTGTGCATGTTTTTGATGATCTGAAGATTTGAGTCTCGCATGTCTCCAGAACTGCTGTTTTGACTATGCTCAGGCATTCAACACTATAGTCCACAGCAGCTAATACACAAACTGCTGCCCATCCTGGGGATTCAACACATCACTGTGCAGCTGGCTGCTGGATTTCTGACGGGGAGACCTACAGGCTGATACGGGTGGTCGGATAATCTCCAGAAACCTCACATGAACACGGGGGCTCCCCAAGGCTGTGTGCTGAGCCCCTCCTCGTTCATCTGCTGACCCATGAACTTGGGCTCCAAAGTACGACTCAAACCTTCTTCATACAAGTTGGCAGACGACACAGATACAGTTGGGGTCCTCAATCAGCAACAGAGACGAGCTCAAACTACATGGAGTGAGGTGAGCAGTTGGCCATGTGGTGCAGCAACAGGCAACAATCTCCTCTCTAAAATATGGAGGAGATCAAAGAGATTGTTATGAGATTTTCGGAAGAGCCGGCGGTCCGCATGCTCCCTAATAATTATTAGAGGGCATGCTTGATTATCATAACGGTGCTTGCAGTGGGAGAGGGTGACTAGCAACTAAGCTCCCTGGGTGTGCAATATCACAGTGAACCTCTCCTGGACCATGCACATACTCACTGGTCAAGAAAGTTAATCAGTGTTCTACTTTGGTCCGCAATTAGAAGAGCAGAGTCCCAGCCTCGTTTATGTGCAACTTCCTACAAGGACTAAGAGCGGCATCCTGAACCAGCTCCATCACTGTGTGGCTCTTCTACAGAGGGACTATAGGAGAGCTCCTGACCAGCTCCATCACTGTGTGGCACTTTCTACAGCAGGGACTATAGAGAGAGCACCGACCAGCTCCATCAGCTGTGAGGTCTTCTATCAGAGGGACTATAGAGAGCATCCTGACCACTCCATCACTGTGTGGCACGGGGACGCCAAGCACTGCTCCTGCCGAAAGAGCCCTCCAGCACATGTGAGACCGCAGCGGAGATTGATCTGTGAAGCCCCTCTCCCTCTATTAAGGACTGGTATCCACACCGTCTCAACCCCGCAAGCGCCGTCAGCATCAACAGGGACCCTACTGCACCCATCACACAGTCCTTCAAGGTATGCTTCAGGGAGAGACTGCGGAATCTACGGGCCAGTCCAGTGACTTAAGAACGTTTTCAACACAAGGCCCATTGGGAAGGTGAACTTCCTCCCACCCCTCTTCCCCACCCCTGCTCCACAATCAAGATGAGGAATCTAATTTCAATCATTCACATGGTTGACAAATTAAAAAAAATCTTGAATTTGAGACAGGTGTTTAAGCTTAGCTCAGATTTCTGGGCATCAGCAAGGGTAAGACATTCCAGACGGTGGCTGCAAGTTGTTGAGAAGGACTTCGTAAAAGAACAGCCCAAACCTTGCGAAAAGGTCAAGAGGACCATAGCGACTACTGAAAATCACCAATAACTACCATTGACTTTAAAACATTGCTGAATGTAGAAAAAATTTAATCTATATTTAACTTTTTTATAACCTTGGATAAATCATTTAGAACAATGTTGAAAACAAGATTATCACTTATCTGAGATTCATTGCGTTGAAACTATTGTCTCCGGATGGAGTTTGAAACATTTTAAAAGGATGTAGGAATGGTTTAGTTATATAATGAAACCACTTCTAACACCCGTTTGTATAAATGTAGCAATCATTACTATTGAATATAATCAGATAAAACTGAGAATTTACTATTCATATCTTATACAACTCTGCATGCAATATTATTTAACAAAATGACATAAAAAACTGGATAATATGCCAAATGGCGGAATTTCGGGGATATTTAGACAAAATTCAGTTGAAATGGGTGGACACACCTAAATGTACTGTCAAACTCACCAACTTTGCAATATATTTTCTTTTTTTATATATAAAAAAAACTAGACAAGGGACAAATGATCCATTGAAGTTAAAAAACAATGGGCGCGTTGAATGCACCCTAACCGCACTGGTGTACCATTTTGGTTTGACTGCGCCAAAGTTACACCCGGGTGTTGCCATGGAACACGATGGGAGAGAGAGTACTGTGGCCATTTTTATCGGGATCACGTGACCACGTCGTGCCAAATTTAAATTTTGTCTACGGACAAAGTTTTGGGATCTTTTCTGCATTCATTTTATTTGGGTGTTCTGCAGCGCTATGGGCGGCCATTTTCAAATGTCTAAATCCACAAATCCGGGGTCGACAACTCGAGCCGAACGATTAAAGTTACGCTCAAATCGGCTCAGTTTTGTGCGAGTTATGACTTCTTTGAACGCGCAGCGAGCCCTGAAAATGGACGCGATCATGGGCGCTGCATGACAACCCCGATTACTCTATTAGAAAGTTTTTTGAATAACATTTTAAATGTCCCACTGTTGTAGTGAGTCTGAGCGACGGGAGTCGCTGCGTTCAAACGCCCAGGACGAGTTCGTTCAAATGCGAGTTGCACGAATTGGCGCCTTCGGCACAGGATTACTTCATTTTTCAAAAATGGCGACCTCCTGTTGGGTTGCCGTAGGCAACCATGTAATGTACTTTTTTGTTTCAGGACAGTCGATGACGCACGCGTGTACTTAATTTTGGTTTGGCTGCGCCAAAGTTGAAAAACCGGGTTCGTTACCAATGGCAACACGGTGGGAAAAGGGGCGTGGCCATCATGTGACTTTTTGATCGGCGTATCAACAACGTGACCGGATGTCTGTGCCAAATTTCATTTTGTCTACGACAAAGTTCAATTTATTCTTCATTTTTATTGGTGCTCTGCAAGGGGGCGCTATGGCGCCCATTTCAAATTTCCTATACACAACATTCCGGGGTCGGGACTTTGACAACGATTCAAGTTTGGCTCAAAATCGGCCACAGTTGTGGCAGTTAATGACGTATAAAGGTGACGGCGAGCACCGAAAACGGACCCGAATTCAATGGCGTTGCATGACAACACCGTTAATCCTATTAGAAAGTTTTTAAATAACTTTGATGCCCCACTGTGTGATGATCTGGAGCGAACGGAAGTCGCTGCGTTCAACGCCCTAGGACGAGTTCGTTAATGACGAGGGCACGAATGGCCGCCTTCGGGCGCCAGATTACTAACATTTTTCCCAAAATGGCCGCCCCTCCTGTTTGGTTTGCCGTAGCAACCATGTAATGTACTTTTTTGTTCGGAACTGTCATGATGCAACGTGTGTACCAAATTTGGTTTTGCGCTGCGCAAAGTTGACATCAGGGTTCCGTTGCCATGGCGACAACGGTGAGAAACGGGGCGTGGCCTCAGGAATGACTTTTTGTTTCGGGTACGTGACGGATGTCTGTGGCCCAATTTCTTTTGTCTCGACAAACTTAAATTTTTTTCCCTATTTAATTTTTATTTGTGCCTGTTTCAGGGGCGCTATTGCGCCATTTCCATATTTCAGATATAAACATCGGGGTCGACGACATCGACAACGATTCAAAGTTTCCGCTCAAATCGGCCACCAGTTTTGTGCGAGTTATGAACTGTTTGAACGCGCGGCGAGCGCTGAACAATGGACGCCGATTTTCCATGCGTCGCCATGACAACACCGTATCCTATTAGAAATTTTATACCCTTCTGATGGTCCCACTTGTGAGATGTCTGGGACGAACGGGGAGTCGTGCGTTCAACGCCCTAGGACGAGTATCGTTCACAATGCGAGCGCACGACTGGCGCCTTCGGCGGCAGATCGCGTCTTCTGGCCAATATGCGCCGCCATCCTGGATGGTGCCTAGCACCGCATAATATCTTTTTTTGTTTGGCTTCATGTGACCAATCACTGTGCCGGATTTGGTTCGTTTACGACGACTAAAATTTTCTGTGATTTCAGGGATTTTGGGGGGTCTGGCCATCAGGCGCAATGTTAACGTGGTTTTTCAGGGGCGCTGACGCGCATTTTTTAAGATTTTTACATTTTGGAGATGGAATTTTTTATTTCACCTAATTGAATTATTGGCAAAAATTCAGGCTTTCATCAGTGGGAAGTACGGAAACTCGGCTTTATTCTTAGGGGGGAGAGGAAAAATCATAATAGACTTAAAAGCCAGCGGCCATTTTAGAGGCCCTCGAGGGGTCTCGTTGGCCGGTTGACGCCGGTGGCCGCACGCCGCCCCAATAACGGGAGGCGCTCCTGCCTGCGCCTACCTGTCACACTAGGTCGAGATTTATAAAAGAGCAAAGGGCAGAATGGCGCACCGTCGGGCGCAGATTACTAAACTTTTTCCCAAAAGCGCCCTCCTGTTGGTTGCCTAGCAACCATGGCAACGTACTTTTTTGTTTCGGACTGTATGATCGCACGCGTGTACCAGATTTTGGTTTGGCTGCGCCAAAGTTGACATCAGGGTCGTTTGCCATGGGGGCAACACGGTGGAAAAGGGCGTGGGAAATGACTTTTTCTGGTTTTCGGGTCACGTGGACGGGACGGGTCCCTGTGCCAAATTTCTTCTATCACGACTAAGTTCGATTTATTTCATTTTTATTTGGTGCTCTGCAAGGAGGCCGCTATCGTGGCGCCCATATTTCAAATCTCTATATCACAAAATCCGGGGTCGAGGACTTGACCAACAATTCCAGTTCCGCTAAAAATCGGCCACGGTTTGGTCGAGTTTGACTTTTAAGGTGACGCGAGCACCGAAAACGGACGCCGAATTCAATGCGTGGCACACTGACAACACCGTTAATTCCTATTAGAAAGTTTTTAATAAACTTTGATGTCGCCACTTGTGCTAGATGATCTGAGCGAACGGGGAGTCGCTGCGTTCAACCGCCCTAGGACGATTCGTTCAAATGGGAGAGCATGAAATGGGGCCTTCCGCGCCAGATTACACATTTCCCACCAAATGGGCCCGCCCTCCTTTGGTTTGCTAGCAACCATGCAAATGTACTTTTTGTTCGGAACTGTCATGACGCACCGCGTGTGATCAATTTTGGTTCTGGCTGCGCCAAAGTTGGACATCGGGTCGTTTGCCATGGCAACACGGTGGAAAGGGCGTGGCTCAATGACTTTTTTTGTTCGGTTTCACGTGACGGATGTCTGTGCCAAATTTCTTTGTCTACGAAAAGTTAAAAAATTTTCCTCATTCATTTTATTTGGGTGCTTCTGCCAGGGGCGCTTCGCGCCCATTTCAAAATTTCCTATATACAAATTCCGGGTCGACGACCGCAACGATTCAAGTATTCGCTCAAATCGGCCACAGTATGTGGGAGTTAAATGCCCTGTTTGAACGCGGCGGCGAGCGCAAAAATTGGACGCGCCGAATCATGGGAGTTGCCATGACAACACCGTTAATCATATTGAAAGTTTTAATACTTTTGGATGTCCCACTTGTGTAGAATCTGAGCGACGGGGAGGATTTCGCTGCGATCACCGGCCTAGGACGAGTTCGTTAAATGCGACGGGCAACGAATGGCGCCTCGGCGCCAGATCGCTCTTCCTGCCAAATAGGCCGCCCTCCTGATGGTTGCCCTAGCAACACGCGATAATATCTTTTTTGTTTGGCTTCACGTGACCAATCACTGTGCCGAATTTTGTTCGTCTACGACGAACTAATGTTTTTCGGGGTTTCGGATTGTGGGGGTCTCCTCATAGGGGCATGTTAAGGCGGTGGTTTTTCCAGGGGGCGCTGGAGCGCGCCATTTTTTTGATTTTTTACATTTTTGGAGATGTGAAGTTTTTTTTTCACCTACTGAATTTTGGGCAAAAATTTCAGGACTTTTTCAATCAGTGGGAAGTTGGCCGAAATTTGGCTTTTTAGGGGGGAGAGGAAATAATAGATAATATAAGAAAACCCGTACAATAACAAATATGCGCCGCTTCAGGCGGCGCAATATTTATATATTCGGAAAGGTTACGTCAGTAATCGCCACCGTGGGGTTTTATCAGTACGAGCGCGTTGCCCGCTCGGGCTTTTTACCTGTTCTTTTTTCAGATGATTTCCCAATGGGTTTTTTTTTGGTATTGGTTTTGTGCGAGCAGAAGCAAATATGCCGCTTCGAGGCAGACCTATGTTATCGGAATAGGGCTTGATGCCCTGAGTCACCTAGCAAGTGTTTTGAGTGCTGGGTGAAGTGGCCATGGATCGATGAAAGCGGTGGCTCGGTCAATCGAACGGCTTCTGTCCATGTTGCGCCTTGCCGTCGTTTTCACCTTTTTTCTCTCGAGCAGCAACCAATGTGCCGCTTTCGCGCACACCGCTTTATCCCCGGACAGGTCGGGGTGCCGGAGTGTCGTTATTGAGACTGGTTGTAATGCATGGGACGCGCCCGCGCTCTGTTTCTGAGCGCTCCGCGCTCGTTTTAGGGACGTGCGCTACGCGCACAGCTCTTTCGTCAGTGCGCTCCGCGCACTGCTTGTGAATAACAAAGGGCCGGACCTGTCAGGCTTCGGGCCAATAAGAAAACCATACAATAAACAAATACGCCGCCTTCTGCGGCGCATATTATATATTCGGAAAGGTCTCACGCCAGATTAACTCCACCGTAGGGGTATTGTCAAATCCGAGCGCGTTGCGCTCCTCTTTTTACTCTTCTTTCTCAATATTTCCCAATGGGGTTTTTTTCCCGCTTTTTGTGCGAGCTAGAAGTGCAAATATGCCGCTTTCGCGGCAAAAGACACTATATAATCGGATAGGTTCCGATGCCCTGAGTCACTCTAAACAGTGTTTTGAGTGCGGTTGAGTGGGCCATGGGTCGAGTAGGCGGTTGCGCTCTGTCATCGACTGCTTTCTTTGTCCCATGTTGCGCCTTGCCGTGGTTTTCAACCTTTTTTTCTTCGAGCAAGCAACATTGGCCGGCTTATCGCGGCACAACGCTTATATCACGGACAGGTCGGGGTGACGGAGTTGTCCGTTATTACTGTGTACTGCATGGGGAAGCGCTCCGCGCCTGTTTCTTGGAAGCGCTCCGCGCTTTTAGGGACGTGCGCTATACGCGCACGTCTTTCGTCAGTGCGCTCCGAGCACTGCTTGTACAATAACAACAGGCCCGGACCCTGTCAGCTCTCGGGCCTAAATAAGAATAAGAAAACCCATACAATACAATATATGCGCCGGCTTCGGCCGGGCAATATTTATTATATGTCGAAAGGGGTCTCACGTCCAGTAATCCAACCGTGGGGTTTATTGTCAAAATACGAGCGGGTTTGCGCTCCTCTTTACCTCTTCTTTCTCAATATTTCCCATGGGTTTTTTTTTTTTTCGTATTTTTGTGCGAGCAGAAGCAAATATGCCGCTTTCGCGGCAAAGGGACCTTATTTATCCGATAGGCCGTCGATGCCCTGAGTCCAACTCTAACAGGGTTTTTTGAGTGCTGGTGAGTGGCCATGGTCGATGACTAGCGGGGGGGCGTTGCGCTTCGTCATCGGACGTATCTTTTTTTCCATGGGTTGCCTTCCTGGTGGTTTTCACCTTTTTTTTATTCGGAGGCAGGGCAACAAATGTCCGCTCGGGGCATGCCCTTCATCACCGGGACAGGGTCGGCGGTCCCTGGGGAGGTTCGGTGATTACTTGTGGTAAGTGCATGGGAGCGCTCGCGCATCTGTTTCTTCCTCTTTTGAGCGTCCGCGCTCGTTTTTAGGGACGTGCGCTACGCGCACGTCTTTCGCAGTGCGCTCCGCGCACTGGCTTTGTACAATAACAACAGGCCGACCCGTGTAGCTCTGCGGGCCTATTAAAAGCCAGGAAGCCGGCATTATAAGGCCCTTCGGAGGTCTCGTTTGGGCCGGTTGAACGCCGGTGGCGCACGCCGGCCCCAATAACCGGGAGGCGCCACACTAGTCGAGATTTTAAAAGAAGAAAGGCAGAATGGCGCCTTCGGCGGCAGATCAACTCGTTTTCCCCAAATAGGCCGCCTCCTGTTGTTGCCTAGCAACCATGGTAATGTACTTTTTTGTTCGGACAGTAGACGCAGCGCTAGGTGTGCATCAAACGCCCAATGTCAACACAATTAATATTCTGTCCCCAGTTTAAAAACATTCCTTTGTCATAAACAGGAATTTCTACCCATTTTTGTCTATTCCAACTTGTTTAGAGGGGGTCCACCTCAATAACAAGATTCATTGGGTTATATGGGGCATTCTATGCGGATGTTCATCGTAGTTGAATTATTTGCTGGTTGGACCTCATTTACTTATGTCATATTTCATGGTACTGGAATTTGATTAAATAACTACTTCTTTGCTTGTTTAGTCGCAAAGGGCCTGATTTGTGAAAGTCTGCAATCTTTGAAAGTTAGTTTTTACAAAATATTTCAATTTATCTAATTTTGTATTAAACCTTTTAATTTTTAAATTTTTTATTAACTTATTAATGTTATACTTTCATGTTGTCGCCAATTCTAGCCGCCCTGTTTTACAAATGTTTTATATGCAAACTGTTATTACGTCATTACAGGGCTGTTAGATTTACACATTGTTGACTGGTTACACATTGAGTGCCGCGCTGTTTTGGGGATTGCGCTTTAGAGTCGGCCAATAATTCAGACCTTTTTTCATGACCACAAATCAAAATACCAGATCACCTTAACTGCAGCCTTGTGAGCAGTCCAGAAGCAGCTTTGGACAAGTTTCCCTTTGTCAGCCTGTCGTCACTATTTGGTGCGATTTCCTGTCTCAATGTTTTTTGCTGATCTGAAGATGAGGCACATCGCAAGTCTCCAGAATGCTGTTTTAGAGCTTTAGCTCAGCATTCAACATATAATCGCCACAGCAGCTAATACACAAACTGCTCCACCTGGGGATCAAACCATCACTGTGCAACTGGCTGGCTGGAAACTTTCTGACGGGGAGACCCACCACAGGCCTGTACGTGTTGGCGAAATCCTCCAGAACCATCCACTGAAACAGGGGGCTCCCCAGGCTTGGCTGAGCCCCCTCCCTGTTTCACTCTGGCCTGACCCATGACTGCGCTCAAAGTACGACTCAACCTCTCATCATTTTGCAGACGACACAACATGGTGGGATTCATCAGCAAACAGAGACGGAGTAAACTACAGGAGTGAGGTGAGCAGTCTGGGCCATGTGGTGGCAGCACAGAAAATTCCTCCTCTAAAATGTGGAGAAGACAAAGAGGATTGTTGTGGATTTTTCGGGGAAGAGCGCGGGTCCAGCATGCTCCTCAATAATCAACGGTGCTTGGCAGTGGAGGAGGGTGACAGCACTAAGCTCTGGGTGTGCATATCCACAGTGAACCTCTTCCCTGGACCAGCACACCTACATCATGGTCCAGAAAAGAATCAGTGTCTCTAACTTTGTCCGAATTAAGAAGACCAGAGTCCCAGCCCTCTTGTTATGTGCAACTTCTAGCAGAGGGACTATGAGAGACATCCTGACCAGCTCCATCACTGTGTGGCACTTCTTACAGAGGGACTATAGAGAGCATCCCTGACACTTTCCATCACTCTGAGGTTCTTCCTACAGAGGGACTATAGAGGAGCATCCTTGACCAGCTTTTCCATCACTGCTGTGTGGGCAACTTCTACAAGGGACTATAGAGAGCATCCTGACCAGCTCCTCACGTGTGTGGCACTTCTAGAGAAGGGACTATAGAGAGCATGCCTGAACACCCCATCATGTGTGGGGTCTACTACAGAGGACTATAGAAGAGCTCCTGAAACAGCTCCATCACTGTGTGGGCATCGGGCCGCAGCACTGCCTCTCTGCCGAAAGAGCCTCCAGCGCATCGGTGGAGCAGCGATGCATGATCTGTGAGCCCTCTCCCTTCTATTAGAGGACAGTATTTCCCACCCGTCTCAACCCCCACAAGCCGTCAGAAACTCACCCGGGACCCTAAGCACCATCACACAGTCCCTTCAAGGTAATGCCTTCAGGGAGAGACTGCGGAATTCACGGGCCAGGTCCAGTCGACTTAAGAACAGTTTCATACACAAGGCCATCGGGAAGCTGAACTCCCTGCCTCTCTCCCAAACCTCCCTCTTTCGCCCACCCCTGCTCCAACAATCAAGAATGAGAGAATCTAAATTTCAAACTCATTCAACCATGGTTGAAACAATAAAAAAATAATCTTGATCTTGAGACGGTTTAGCCTTAGCTCAGATTTCTTGGCATCAGCAAGGGTGCAAGGACATGTACCTAGAACTTTGCTGCAAAGTTGTTGAGAAGGACCGTAAAGAACAGCCCAACTTGCGAAAGGCAAAGGACATAGCGACTAACTGAAGAATCTACCAAATAACTACCATTGACTTTAAAACATTGCTGAATGTAGAATAAATTTAACTATATTTAACGTTTTAAACATTGGATAATCATTTAGAACAATGTTGAAAACAACATATACTATCTGAATTCATTGCGTTGAAACTATTGTCTCCGATGAGTTGAAACATTTTAAAAGATGTAGCGAATGGTTAATGTTATATAATAAACACTTCTAACACCCGTTGTATAAATTTAGCATCATACTATTGAATATAATCAGATAAAAACTGAGAATGTACTATTGCAATATCTATATACAACTGTGCATGCAATATTATGTAACAAAATGACATAAAATGAGCGGAAAAACTGGAAATATGCGCCAAATGGCGAATTTTCGATATTTTGACAAAATTCATTTGAATGGTGGACCACCTAAATGTACTTCAAACTTCACCAAACTTTGCCATACATTTTCTTTTTTTATATATAAAAAGAAACTAGACAAGGGACAAAATGATCCATTGAAGTAAAAAAAAAAAAGGGGCGTTTGATGCACCCTAACGCACGCGTGTACCAATTTTGGTTTGACTGCGCCAAAGTTGACACCGGTTGTTGCGTGGCAACACAATGGGAAAAGAGGCGCGGCCATGATTGACTTTTTTTATCGGGATGACGTGACGCACGTCTGTGCCAAATTTCTTTTGTGTGCGACAAAGTTTGATCTTATTCTTCATTCGCATCTATGACAAAGTTGACGTTGGCCCCTCCTCCATAGGCGCAATGTATTTTCACTTTTGTAGGTGGCGTTGTCGCTCCATTTTTTATTTCCCCAATACGAAACACACATTTTGGGCAAGTTTGGTGAGTTTTCGACTATGTTCAGGGGGTCAAATTGCTGCTCAAGAGCAGAAGAAAGAAAGAAAGAATAATAATAATATTTCTTGCAAAAACAATATACCGTAAATCCTCTAATACTGGCCTGTATTCCATTAGCGGCCGGGTCTCTAACAGTGGCCGGGCTCGCTGCTGGCGGAGACAATTAAAAGCCGGTCTCTAATTTAGGCGGGGCTATTATTAGAAACTGGGGTTGGGTGATAATTTAACTCTATAGGAATTTGTCTCATACTAGTGTAAACGATAACTCACGTGCAGGAAGTAAACAAACTGGAACCCAGGCCGAGAGAGGGAACGCTGCTGCAGAGCGGAGCTGATCCAAGCGTAACTTGAGACAGATTTAGCCACTTTTCAAACCTTCTGTGACTATTTTTGGAAACGGGGCAAGCAACAAATGTTGTTGACCCTCCAGGGTTTTTAATAAAGTCACCATCGCGTCCTCAAAGCACGTCCAGCGGCTCTCAGTGAGCAGGTAAGTCCCATGCCTCAAAATACTCCTCCGATCTGCGCGAACGTCTCGTCTTCTCTCGGGTCTGTTTTATGATCGATCACAAACACAAACGCTCCGTCTAAACTCGCCTTTACACGAGATAACAACCAATAATCCCAAATCCGCGGTAAAAACGAAAGTAGAGAAATCTGCACTGACATTGATGTCAATGTTCCGCTAACAGCAGCGAAACACTTCCTGTTGTTCCTACAAAATAAAAGCGTCAATGTTCCAGCCGCTGGGAGAGTGTTTGAAGTGTTAATTTATAAATGAACCTAATATTTAGGTTCAAATGGACAAAAATCTCGTTTTTCTTCATTTCCCTGGTAGTCCGTTTTCCTCAAATAGAAATAAAGGCCTGTCTCTAATTTTGGCCTGGTTCCAATAAAGGCCTGGTCCTCGATGCGCTTGAGTAAATAAAGGCCCCGCCTATATTAAGGATTTACGGTAGTCGCTTCGCGACGACAACATATTATACATTTTTGGAAAGCTCTCAACCACCCCCACGCAGCCGTGGGGCTCGGAGGTTGATAACGAGCGCGAAGCCACAATGTGGATTTGAGTTTTGGAACGTTTGCAACTTTTGTCCAATAGCACCCATTAAACACTAAAAAACCTTACTTTTTCGACTGAAATGGTCATTCCCCGCACTGACTCTGCATATGGAGTGGTTTTGAGCAGTCAGAATGCAAACAGCTGCTACTTTCCCAAAAAGGTGTTTTCAGGCGGAGATCATGGTGTTTGCAGCCATAAAAGCAGATTTGCCCATTTCTCACAAACGGTGAATGCTAGAGGGCTAATTCTCCAGTATGTTTTAGGGGGCCCCACGCCCGGTTATGCGCCAAAGAATTGGCCTGTTAGCTCACACCGTTTTGGCACAATGTGGATTTTGAATTTTGGAAAGTTTGCAACTTTTGTCCAATAGCACCCATTAAAACACTAAAAAACCTTACTTTTTCGACTGAAATTGTCATGCCCCACACTGACTCTGCATATGGAGTGGTTTTGAGCAGTCAGAATGCAAACAGCTGCTACTTTCCCAAAAAGGTGTTTTCAGCCGGAGATAATGCGTTTGCGGCCTTAAAAACAGATTTGCCCATTCTCACAAACGGTGAATGCTAGAGGGCTAATTCTCCAGTATGTTTTAGGGGGGTGGCACAATGTGGATTTTGAGTTTTTGGAAAGTTTGCAACTTTTGTCCAATAGCACCCATTAAAACACTAAAAACCTTACTTTTTCGACTGAAATGGTCATTCCCACACTGACTCTGCATATGGAGTGGTTTTGAGCAGTCAGAATGCAAACAGCTGCTACTTTCCCAAAAAGGTGTTTTCAGCCGGAGATAATGCGTTTGCAGCCATAAAAGCAGATTTGCCCATTTCTCACAAACGGTGAATGCTAGAGGGCTAATTCTCCAGTATGTTTTAGGGGGCCCCACGCCCGGTTATGCGCCAAAGAATTGGCCTGTTAGCTCACACCGTTTTGGCACAATGTGGATTTTGAATTTTGGAAAGTTGCAACTTTTGTCCAATAGCACCCATTAAAACACTAAAAAACCTTACTTTTTCGACTGAAATGGTCATGCCCCGCACTGACTCTGCATATGGAGTGGTTTTGAGCAGTCGGAATGCAAACAGCTGCTACTTTCCCAAAAAGGTATTTTCAGCCGGAGATAATGCGTTTGCGGCCATAAAAACAGATTTGCCCATTTCTCACAAACGGTGAATGCTAGAGGGCTAATTCTCCAGTATGTTTTATGGGGCCACACGCCCTGTGATGTGCCAAAGAATTGGCCAGTTAGCTCACACCGTTTTGGCACAATGTGGATTTTGAGTTTTGGAAAGTTTGCAACTTTTGTCCAATAGCACCATTAATGAGGGTAGGACCATAGGCGCCGATTCATGTTCTTCCCAGTAGGTCGCCAGTCAAAAGAAGAAAAAAAAGCTAATGTTGGAATTGATCGAGCAAACTCATGACTGGGTGTCCAGTCCTCTACCTATGGAGCTACACTAGCTAAGAAAGTAACACAGCCAATTTTAGATTAATCTTATGAAACACCTCACACTCATGTATTTTAGCATCGGACAATGTGTGCAGCGGCCCATGTAAAAAGAGAAAGCATTAGAAAAGTGTCAAGGCCGTGTTTGAACTTGCTACCTCCTTCACCTGAAACCACCACACTATCACTGAGCTATAATTCCATACAAACATAAGCCTGATGAGGGCTAGTCTTAATTCCTGGCCAAATTATGTCCCAGCACCCTACTGGAGGAGAGAGGTCATTTCAGGTCATTTTTCCGCCTCCATTTTCTCGAATGTTTTCGACATTATCCACAGTGTTGCCTAACCTGCTCAGGGACTGCAGATGGAAACTAACTCAAGCTAATTGAGCTTAACTCAAGCTCAAGTTAATTAATGTTTTTTGCTCATTGTCCCTGTTGAAATAAACTAATAAACTAAACTAAACAAAACTACTATCCAACCATTTCTTTCTCTTTAGTTCTGCATATTTCGAAACCGTTCTTTTCCCGTTTTTCATGAGGGTGGGACCATAGGCACTGTTCATGTTCTTCCCAGTAGGTGCCGAGTAAAAAAAAACAAAAAACAAAAAACAAGAGTCATGGTGGGAATTGATCCAGCAGTCTCAAGGTTGGGAACACAGCTCTCTACCAATGGAGCTACAAAGGCTGAGTGAATGACACAGCCAATTTTACATCAATCTTATGAAACACCCTGGCCTGCACTTGTGTATTTGCAGAAAACGGAATTACAGTTCAGGCAATATTTATTGAATCATTTTGTAATTACGGTAAATTTCCTGGGCGCCCAAAGATTTGAGAGGGTACTCCAGCCCCGCAGAACTCTTGATAGATGAATCAATATTTTGATGAGACCCATATAATAAGAGGAACAACAGAGAAACGGACAGGAAGCACCCAATCTGAACTTCCTGTGATGGTACAGTCAAAAAAAGCTCAATTTGGAGCCAAAAACGTCCAAATTAAAGCTTCTTTCTGTAACAGAGGTGTAGTATAAATATGAATACGAGTCTGAAACTGTGGCTTTTGTGAATAAAGGGGGAAATTGGGGAAATTGATGAATTTCAGGAGTAACTCTGACAGAGACCAGACTGCTGCCAGGCTAAGAACTCTGGCTATGTTGACAGTGGATGGGTGGGCGGACTCCTTGTGTGTCTGGGTGTGGTGGTCCAAGTCAGTTTTTGGTGTGTCCTGATGACCTTTCACTGTACCGAAGGGTTTGGCCTATGCCTAAAAACGCAGGTTTTCATTCGAATATGGGTCAACTTTTAGGGGGTGCTGTGGAGCCATTTTGCTTTGGGCAGGGCCAATACGTGCATTTCCATAAATTTTCACCACACCCGAATGTCTCCGCCAAATTTGGTGAGTTTTCTGCTACATTTAGCGGGTCAAAATGCGCTCGTTGACGGAGAAAAATTTTAGAAAAGCAAAAACAATAGTCCCTTGCTGGGGACTGCGTCCGGTTCGGGCTTAAATAAAGAGAATAAAGCAAGATAGAGGCATGTTGTAATTAGGGCTGCAACTAACGATTATTATGTAATCGATTAATCTATCGATTATTTTTACGATGAATCGAGTAATCGCTTGGCTGTGAATTGTGTAGAAACATTTAATTTTGTAATTTTTTTAATCACAAAAAGCTAACGTGGCACCACTTGAGGACGTATTGATGGTGTAAATTTAAAGTAAATGTTTGTTGGCGGCTCTTGGTGCTAATGTTTCTGATTGGATGAGACACAGACAGATATTCATGAAATTTACAATGTACAAAACACTGCAGACCCTAACTATAAAAACAAAATAGGTTTTCATCAAAAATACTACATTTTCATGTAATTTTTGCTCTATTTGAGTCTGTGTGAACCAGAAAACGATTAATCGATTACTAAAATAGTTGTCGACTATTACAATAATCGATTAGTCGTCGATTAATCGATTAGTTGTTTCAGCCCTAGTTGTAATATATGTTTGTGTTTGTTTTAATGTGTAGAATATACCTGCAATGTTTCATATAAATCGTACAAACTAAAATTTTGAAGGTATAGATAGGTGGCGCTATAGTAGTGAGCACTGTGCAGTTATGAGCTCTATGAATTCAGACCGTAAGAGGCCTTATGTCAGCCAACCAAATATGATCCAGATTGGATAGAGTGCATGCCTGTGAGGTGTTGTGAAATGTACAGGAAAAAGGCATGTTTTTTGTGGGCGCCATTTTAAAACCGGAGGTTGAATGAAAAAAAGCTGAATGTTTTTTGTAGCCCCATTTCTCTAGAGTCCGTTAAACCAGGTGTGAGCTTATTCTGCTGGAAAAGCAGGGACTAGTTCGTCAATACATGAGTCCGACGGATTCCCAATTAAGTCAAAATAGCCGACTTCCTGTGCGTCCTTGCCACGCCAACATCTTCGAAAATATCAAACACATGTAATATATTTTTGTGTTTGTTTTAATGTGTAGAATATACCTGCAATGTTTCATATAAATCGTACAAACTAAAATTGTCAATGTATAGATAGGTGGCGCTGTACTGTGGTGAAGGTGGTCTTTTAACAGTTTGTTCTGTGCAGCTTGGTTTAGTGCATTAGTGACACCAGTGTGAGCTCAATATTCCAATGGATGTTTGATTTATAAACGATAACGTGCCATTGTTGAAACATTGACCTTGGCCATGCCCACATCTTATAAAATATGACATGACTGTAATATATTTTTTGTTTGTTTTACTGTGTAGAATATGCCTGCAACGTTTCATACAAATCGTCCAAACTAAAATTGTCAAGGTATTAGTCTAGTACGAAAATCTGAAATTGTAACTTTTGTGGTTCCGGAATGTTAGGGGTTGGCAACCTTGTTTTATGTTAATATAAGATGTTGGGAACATATTTCATGATAATGCCACTCGCGTATCGCGTTCGTTTGTTTTTTATTGTAGAAATAAGAAGAGAATGTTTACCAAAAAGTCGCACCTTCAGTTATGCACTATCTGTCAGATAAAATGAAATATCTGCAATATTAAACAAGATGTTCTCATGAAATTTGTATTGTATGTGTAGTTTGACATTATGTCACCTCACAGGAAATCTTTGCTTTATAGGTTTAAAAATAAACTAATTATGTCAGTTTTTTCATAGTGGAAACAAGATGGCTGCCATAACTGAACTCGCTGATACTCCGTTCAATTGTTGTATCTTCATAATTATACCAGATTTTCTGAAATAATTAACACTGTATATAGACTATATCAACCTCATGCAGTGTGCAACATTACATCTTCATCAGTTAATGCATAAATAAATTACATGACATTTAATCAGTGAATGTTAACCAAAATGGCTCATTTCCAACCATATACTGTTGTCACATAAAATGAAATATCTTCAATATAAAATAAGATTTTCTTATCAAATTTGCACTGTAGGTGTAGTTTGACATGACATCACGTCGCATGAAATCTTTGCTTTATAGGTTTAAAAATAAACAAATTATGTCCGTTTTTTCATAGTAGAAACAAGATGGTCGCTGTAACTGAACTGGCTGATACTCAGTTCAATTGTTGTATCTTCATAATTATGCCAGATTTTCTGAAATAATTGGCACTGTATATAGACTATATCAACCTCATGCAGTGTGCAACATTTCATCTTCATCGGTTAATGCATAAATAAATTACATGACATTTAATTGGTGACTGTTAACCGAAATGGCTAATTTTCACACATGTACTGTTGTCACATAAAATGAAATATCTTCAATATAAAATAAGATTTTCTCATGAAATTGGCATAGTATGTGTGGTTTGATGTGATACTATCAATTCTCAGGAAATTTTGGCCTTACAGGTTTGAAAATAAACAAAATATGTGTTTCATTGATTGAAGAAACAGATGGCCGCCGCAACTGAAATGACTGGTGTTCAGTGAAATTGTAATATCTTCAAAATTGTACCTGATTTTCTGAAAAAAATCTCACAGTATATAGAGTTAATCAACCTAAAGTTGTGTAGAAATGTAATCTTCATACATTAATGTATAAAGAAATTACATGAACTTGAATTTGAGTCTAATTATACTATAAAAAGAGAATTCAGCACATAGAAGCTTTGCCCCTCAGAAATATCCACACTCTGTGACCAACATTCCTCTCCAACATTGTTTCGGTGGTACTGATGTTTGAATGTGTTAGTTGAGGCTGTTTCTGAAGGTGGTCGATCGGTCATTGGCACAATATCACCAATAATCTGCCTCTGACCAGTTGTAGCTGTGACAAAATATAGAGTCAATGATCACACATCACCACGGTTATGTATAAACACAGTGTAAGAATTTGATCTGAACAATGGGTAATCTAAGTAAAAATATAAAATACAGAATGCATTAAAGGATTATTCTTAATGAATACATGAAATATAGAACTTATTTCTAGTCACAAGTATCATCAGCTTTTAGGGCGTTTTGATGAATTCTCCCATGGCGTCCATATCCACCTGTGCATCTCACATGATTTGCTTCTGCATTTTGCTTTGTTACAGCAGTTGCACTGGCATTGTGTTATTTAATATATATACCTGGACTTACACTATCATTAAACAAACATGGAACTATGTTTACATTTTGGAGAATGGTCAAACGGTTGAGCTTTCAATGATGAAAACCACACAATGTGCACAGTATTTGTGGTATTTGTGGCTTTATGATGGGGGTGAACACTTGACGATGGGCCACTGCTGCCCCCTACGGTGTTGGTACCTCCTTTGGAACAGAGGCTGCTTTGTTTTCCCATGCATTGCTCACTGCACTCTTCCTTAGATTGAGTTGAGTGCACTACATTGTTCTGCCTGTGACTGGGATCCTGTTTTTATGATGGACTAATCTCTGTCTCCAGGTGTTAACTGGCTAGAAATAAACTTTGATTTTGACCTGTCGAAACATTTTCTGTAGTTTCCCCTACTCCAGACATATGGGGAGTAGCCACACCCTTTTCCTAGGCTCTGTAACCTATTTGCCTTGTTTTTTGAATTATTGGACTTTGAACGTTGATAGAGTACTGTCTAAGGTTCCACAGACTGTTAGAATCCTAATCACTCATAGTTTATGATGAAGTGAATGATTTGAATCAAAGAGTAGCCATGTGTGCTTCCGTAGATGAAATAGGTATCTTTGCAGACACTTGATTGTGGCTGTCATGGGACACCTATCTCGATTTGTCAGTGATACAGTGTGGTGTGGCGTGGTTGCGTCCCATATTGCGTATAATTGCTTCCCATAGCCCCCATATTGTGACCCCCTGGTATGATGTTGCCCAGTTGGCCGTATGTGACATTTGCCGATGGTGTTCTACGATGTGACATCCGTGTTTACTTGTTTCATCGTCTCAGAGGCTGCAACAGCAGTGAGACAGAGACTGCTGAATTCTATGTCCACGAGGCCCTCACAACCAAGATAGTCCTTTTACTGAAGCTCAACGGGCCCAAAAAGTTAAAAAACTAAACAAGACAGAAACTTAACAGAAAGGGTGTGGCTACTCCCCATATGTCTGGAGTAGGGGCAAAACTACAGAAAATGTTTCGACAGGGCAAAATCAAAGTTTATTTCTAGCCAGTTAACACCTGGAGACAGAGATTAGTCCATCATAAAAACATGATCCTAGTCACAAGCAGAACAATGTAGTGCACTCAACTCAATCTAAGGAAGAGTGCAGTGAGCAATGCATGGGAAAACAAAGCAGCCTCTGTTCCAAAGGAGGTACCAACACCGTAGGGGGCAGCAGTGGCCCATAGAGGATGACAATTTGTCGGGATTCCCGTGGGTCACGGGATTCCCGCGGGATTCCCACGGGATGGGAATGAATTTCACTATTGATCCCGTGATTGGGACGGGACTGGGAAAAAAACACCGGGAGTGGGCGGGAGTATATCGCATCAAAGCGGTAGAAAGTGGCAGATAATGCAGCGACATGCTGCTGTTATTTCATGAGGCACAAAACACGGAGAGAAATGATTAAATATACAAATAAGCGCTAACTTTCTTCTCTTCATCCTGCCTTCTGTCCATGCGCCGCAACAATGCACCCTCCTCTTGTCGGCCCAAACACGGCGCTCTCTCTCCACCTCGCGCGCGGCTGCGTGTGTGGCTGGAGCCGCTGTCAGCGCGGACAGAGGGAGATGTGTTGGTGCTGAACACAGTGGCATTAGGCGAACGTTAAAGTAAAAACGTGAACTTCACAGCCACTAGTTTTCGTGTGTGATAAAAGCTGTGTACATACGATGACAGGGCCTTTGGCTGGGGATCTTAAAGGGACAGCGATCTTAAAGGGGAGGTGTCATGTTCCACTGCCCCTGTGAAATAAAACTGAAACTTCCTAAACGACTTTATTTAAATAGTGCTGGTGGTTAGACTAATAATGTAGCCCTGGTTATTTCAGTCACAACATGTGGCTTTTATCGGCCTGATGTGCATCTAAAAAACTTTGTAAAACATGCGGGATTGGGACGGGAGTGGGATTGATTCTGTCGGGAACAGGACGGGACAAGATTTTTTTTTGCACATCACACCGGGACTGGGATGGGACAGGATTTTTTTGTGGGAGTGGGACGGGACAGGAGTGAGAAATCACTCCCGTGTCATCCTATAGCTGGAGCCGCTGTCAGCGCGGACAGAGGGAGATGTGTTGGTGCTGAACACAGTGGCATTAGGCGAACGTTAAAGTAAAAAGTGAACTTCACAGCCACTAGTTTTCGTGTGTGATAAAGCTGTGTACATACGATGACAGGGCCTTTGGCTGGGATCTTAAAGGGACAGCGATCTTAAAGGGGAGGTGTCATGTTCCACTGCCCCTGTGAAATAAAACTGAAACTTCCTAAACGACTTTATTTAAATAGTGCTGGTGGTTAGACTAATAATGTAGCCCTGGTTATTCAGTCACAACATGTGGCTTTTATCGGCCTGATGTGCATCTAAAAAACTTGTAAAACATGCGGATTGGGACGGAGTGGATTGATTCTGTCGGGAACAGGACGGGACAAGATTTTTTTTGCACATCACACCGGGACTGGATGGGACAGGATTTTTTGTGGGAGTGGACGGGACAGGAGTGAGAAATCACTCCCGTGTCATCCTCTAGTGGCCCACCGTCAAGTGTTCACCCCATCATAAAGCCACAAATACCACAAATACTGTGCACATTGTGTGGTTTTCATCATTTAAATGGTAAATGGACTCGACTTATATAGCGCTGTTCTACCTTTATCAGGCCCAAAGCTCAACCGTTGACCATTCTCCAAAAATGTGAACATAGTTCCATGTTTGTTTAATGATAGTGTAAGTCCAGGTATATATATTAAATAACACAATGCCAGTGCAACTGCTGTAACAAAGCAAAATGCAGAAGCAAATCATGTGAGATGCACAGGTGGATATGGACGCCATGGGAGAATTCATCAAAACGTCCTAAAAGCTGATGATACTTGTGACTAGAAATAAGTTCTATATTTCATGTATTCATTAAGAATAATCCTTTAATGCATTCTGTATTTTATATTTTTACTTAGAGTACCCACTGTTCAGATCAAATTCTTACACTGTGTTTATGCATAAACCTGTAGTGTGTGATGTGTGATCATTTGACTCTATATTTTGTCACAGCTACAACTGGTCAGAGACAGATTATTGGTGATATTGTGCCAATGACCGATCGACCACCTTCAGAAACAGCCTCAAACTAATACATTCAAACATCAGTACCACCGAAACAATGTTGGAGAGGAATGTTGGTCACAGAGTGTGAATATTTCTGAGGGGCAAAGCTTCTATGTGCTGAATTCTCTTTTTATAGTAAATTAGACTCAAATTCAAGTTCATGTAATTTCTTTATACATTAATGTATGAAGATTACATTTTCTACACAACTTTAGGTTGATTAACTCTATATACTGTGAGATTTTTTCAGAAAATCTGGTATACTTTTGAAGATATTACAATTTCACTGAATACCAGTCATTCAGTTGCGGCAGCCATTGTTTCTTCAATCAATGAAACTCACATATTTTGTTTATTTTCAAACCTATAAGGCCAAAATTATCCTGAGAATTGATAGTATCACATCAAACCACACATACTATGCCAATTTCATGAGAAAATCTTATTTTATATTGAAGATATTTCATTTTATGTGAAACAGTACGTGTGAAAATTAGCCATTTCGGTTAACATTCACCAATTAAATGTCATGTAATTATTTATGCATTAACCGATGAAGATGAAATGTTGCACACTGCATGAGGTTGATAAAGTCTATATACAGTGCCAATTATTCAGAAAATCTGGTATAATTATGAAGATACAACAATTGAACTGAGCATCAGCCAGTTCAGTTACGGCGGCCATCTTGTTTCCACTATGAAAAACTGACATAATTAGTTTAATTTTTAAACCTATAAAGCAAAGATTTCCTGTGACGTGATGTCATGTCAAACTACATCTACAGTGCAAATTTTATGAGAAAATCTTATTTTATATTGAAGATATTTCATTTTATGTGACAACAGTATATGGTTGGAAATGAGCCATTTCGGTTAACATTCACTGATTAAATTTCATGTAATTATTTATGCATTAACTGATGAAGATGAAATGTTGCACACTGCATGAGGTTGATATAGTCTATATACAGTGTTAATTATTCAGAAAATCTGGCATAATTATGAAGATACAACAATTGAACGGAGTATCAGCCAGTTCAGTTATGGCAGCCATCTTGTTTCCACTATGAAAACTGACATAATTAGTTTATTTTTAAACCTATAAAGCAAAGATTTCCTGTGAGGTGACATAATGTCAAACTACACATACTGTACAAATCATTCATTTTATCTGACAGATAGTGCATAACTGAAGGTGCGACTTTTGGTAAACATTCTCTTCTTATCTCTTCAATAAAAAACAAACGAACGCGATACACGAGTGGCATATTCATGAAATATGTTCCCACATCTTATATTAACATAAAAACAAGGTGCCAACCCCTAACATTCCGAACCACAAAAGTGTTAACGGAGCCTTTTTCAGATTTTTTTACTAGACTATATAGAAAAGGTGGCAAAATACTGTAGTGAAGTTGGTTTAAAAATCTGTTCAGCTTGGGGTGGTGCATTAGTGACACAAGTATAGCTCAATGTTTTTGTGCATGTTTGAAATATGAAGGATAATGTGCCATTTTGAGACATTTAGCAAAATGCGCTCGTTGACGGAGAAAAATTTAGAAAAGCAAAAGCAATAGTCCCTTGCCGGGGACTGCGTCCGGCTCGGGCCTAAAAAGAAACCACCAAAACAATAGTCCCTTGTCGGGGACTGCGTCGGCTCGGGCCTAAAAATCACTAACCGGAGACAGATGGACAGGCGCTCGTCTGCTGAATAGAGCGCCTGTAGATGCGAGCGCCGATGCGGGTCAGCAGGTCGTCAAACTGGGCCCGGAAGAGAGGAAAGTACCGCTGAAAGCGACTCTCGTCCGAGCGCAGCTCCTGGAGCAAATTATGAAACTCACCAAACTGAGAACGCCTTCGGACTATCTCACGAATCCAGACACGGCGCTGATGCGCCCTTTGACGACATTCTCTGGCTTTATTAATCAAATAAAGCCAAGCCACTCTCTCGACGTCATCCATATTTCCATGTTTCCATGTTGTTTTCCCCCAAAACACGCTCCAAGACGACGCTCCTTCCCAACTTGTCTTGACGCGCATCCCGAGAGTCTTGATGCTTGGTGTCAAGCGTCTGATTTCAATAAGCACAAGCGTCCAACTGCAGGCTTTGGGCGCGTTTTTGATGCCTGCAAAGCGTTCGGTGTGGACGCACCATAAAGGTCCACCCCTCCATTGGCCAACACACATGGGGCCCACATGGAAACTGCGGACAAACCTACTTATAACCCAGGTGGGCAAACCCATGCGTACCCCACATTGTTTTGCTGGCTGGGTTGTTACAGCAACGTGACAGTTAGTAGAAAATAAGCAGAGTAGGTCCTCATGCATATACAAAATCTGGTATGTAAGTTAAGAACATATACAAAAGATGTAACATATGAAAATTTAATGCACAGTGCAGCGTTGTCATAAACAACAAAGTTAATATCAATGCTGCCAAAGTAGGTTTAAAAGCCACAATTATACATGATATGCCCACATGAATGCTCCAGGACATGTTTAAAATGTGCACTTTCAACGTAAATTGTGATTTGAAATATTATAGTGTAAACTCTAAATGGATTTTGTTGGATTAAAAAAAAAGGAAATAAAAAAAAACATTAGATATTTTCTCCAAATCATTCCACCCTGTATGACCTCCTTTGTAGCTAATTAGCGTGCTTAATAAGTGCTCACTATAGACAATAAGATGGCTATCTGACTCCAGCGTTGGGAAGCACTGTCTGTACATTTGTAATTGCACTCAGGAAGTGTTTGTTCATGTTTGACTGGGTGGGACCAGCTGGGACTCCGGGTACATTTAAACAAACTATTTGGACATCCTGTTTAAAGTCATGAGGGGCAGAAGGAGCCGGGGGGGTGATACTTATGTAACGGGCCGCCGGGAGGCCCTGTGAAAGTGACAGCGGCAGAAGGACACAGAGGCGGTTGAGGAAGGTTCAGGACATTCCCGTGAAATTGGTTGGCTTTTGGCGCGTTTCTACGAGTGAAGGTTTAGGTACTGTTGTTTTCCATGTAGTATACTGTACATACTATTTAATCAATCCTACTCACAATGCCAAAACCTTAAATATGAAGCCGTCAGAGCAGCGGAAGGGGCAGATCCGCATCATTGGAGAAGTGCTGAGGCTGCAGATCTATTTAAAAACTCTAGACAGGACATTCCACCAGTTGACAATGTGGCGGCCGTCTTGCTATACGTCCGTTAAGTGTGACATCACACACAATAATAGGCTAATTATTAAATATAGCTCACCATTTCTCAAGGCAAAATTAAATTATATTTAAACTAAGCCTTGATTGTGTATGAAGAAAATAATCATTTGATAATTAATATCAGAAAAGCATCACTAGAGGAAATCCAGAGTAAATGTAATATTCTGTGTGCTGATGTAGTCAGCTCTACAGCAGGTTACAATCAGCAAAATCCTATTATAGTGAATCAGGGTTAAGTAGAGCGATGACATTATCACTTAACACACGAATAGTGCTTATGCATGTGATGTCATGAGAAAATTAAGAGGCTATCTCGTCAATGTTATTCTTGTGTTAATTTTTGAACTGTCCCTCAGTAGGTTGTGTTCAGGTAACATTACAACATTCAAAGAGCCTATAGTTTAAAATTGAGGTGGAATGTCAAAAAGCATATTTACAATCTTAATTTATTGCTAATTTCTCTGTAATTCCTGGCCAATACACATGAAACAAAAACTGTCACAAAGTTGAAGGTCCTCTCTTCCAGCTCATCTGAACTATGGTCTAGACATTTCCTCATAAAGGCGCCCAAAGTCACAATATTCAAAAACATTATACAGTGCCTTGCGAAAGTACTAATACACCTTGAACTTTTGCACATTTTGTCATGTTTACAACCCTAAACATAAAGAT
This sequence comes from Neogobius melanostomus, assembly GCA_007210695.1. Lineage (NCBI taxonomy): Eukaryota > Metazoa > Chordata > Actinopteri > Gobiiformes > Gobiidae > Neogobius > Neogobius melanostomus. The sequence continues at coordinate 39,181 of VHKM01000163.1, forward strand.
TTTATTTTGATTTTTTTACTGAAAGTTGACACACAAGTAACAGACAACTGTGAAGTGAAAGCAAAATGATACATGATTCTGTTATTTCACAAAAAATAGAAAAGTGAAAAGTGGGCGTGCATAAGTATTCATACAGCATTTTCGGAGTGCATTAAATTGCCTTTATAACATTCCTAATGACTGCAGAATGTTCACATCTTGCCCTAACCATTAAATAGAGTCTACTTGTGCATAATCTACTCTCAGTATAATTCCAGCTGTTCTGTGAGGGCCTCAGAGCTATGGTCGGAGTGTATTGGTCACTAAGCAACATCATGAAGGCAAAGGAGTACACCAGAGAGGTCAGGGATAAAGTTGTGGAGAAGTTTAAAGCAGCGTTAAGTTATACAAAGATTTCTCAAGATTTGAACATCTCACGGGGCACTGTTCAATCCATCATTCGGAAATGGAAAGAGTATAGCACCACTGCGAGCTTACCAAGACACAGCCGTCCACCTAAACTAACAGACCGAACAAGGAGAGCACTGGCAAGAAATGTAACCAAGTGCACTGGCATTTCTTGCACTGGCAAGAAATGTAGCCAAGTGCCCCAAGATAACTCTGGAGGAGCTGCGACGTACTGCCGCAGAGCTGGGGGAATCTGTACATGGGAAAACTAGAGTCGTACTCTACACAAATCTGGCCTTCATGGACGAGTGGCAAGAAGAAAGCCATTATTGAAAGGAGGCCATAAGAAATCCCGTTTGAAGTTTGCTAGAAGTCATATGGAGGACACAGCTACCATGTGGAAGAAGGTGCTTTGGTCAGATGACACAAAACTTTTTGGCCCAAATGCAAAATGTTATGTATGGAGCAAACCTAACACTGCTCATCGTCCTGAGTGCCACCATCCCCAGTGTCAAATATGGTGGGGGGAGCATCATGCTATGGGGCTGCTTTTCCTCAGCGGGGACTGGAAAGACTGTAAGAATAGTTGGGAAGATGGATGGAGCCAAATACAGAGACATTTTGGAGGAAAACCTGCTGGAGTCAGCAAGAGAATTGAGGCTGGGGCGGAGATTCACCTTCCAGCAGGACAATGACCCTAAACACAAAGCTAAATCTACAATGGAATGGTTTAAAAACAAACATATTAATGTGTTAGAATGGCCCAGTCAAAGTCCTGACCTAAATCCTATTGAAAATCTGTGGAAAGACCTGAAATGCTGTTCACAAACGCTCTCCTTCTAATTTGACAGAGCTTGGATTGTTTTGTAAAGAGGAATGGGCTAAAATGTCAGTCTCTACATGCGCAAACCTTGTAGTCATACCCCAGATGACTTGCTGCTGTTATTGCAGAAAAAGGGGGTTCCACAAAGTATTAAGTCATGCTGTATGAATACTTATGCACGCCCCACTTTTCACTTTTCTATTTTTTGAAAAATAACAGAATCATGTATCATTTTGCTTTCACTGCACAGTTGTCTGTTACATGTGTGTGAACTTTCAGTAAAAAAGTCAAAATAAAATCTTTACGTTAGTGTTGTAAACATGACAAAATGTGCAAAAGTTCAAGGTGTATTAGTACTTTCGCAAGGCACTGTATATTATATGCATGATGTTGGTCAGTAGAAAGGACTTTAAGCCATAAGAATAATGTGTCAGGTTTATGTATCCATGGGATTAACTTTTTTTGGTCTTTTTAAACACAATTTCATGTGTTTAAAACATGAAATTGTTTTATTGCCAAATAAAACAGAATTTGGACAAATGGGGTAACCTTGTTTCTCTAACAGTAAGTATGAATATTCTACCAACATTTTTATTTCAATGTATATCTTTTTTTTTATAACTAAAGCTGTTGGACGCGAACATTTGTAATTGTGTAATTCAGGAATTTGTAATGTAAAGTGTTATATTGTATGTAAACATAAGATGTTGTATTACTGTATCCGGAATGTAAATTAATTTTGAATATGGGGGTAGGCACTTATAAGCTTTCTTGCTTCGGCCTACTCCTTTTGAGTTTTTTTGTTGCTTTGTTTGTTTTCTGCACTGCGATAATGTTGTAAATAATCACTCAAATAAATCCAATCAATCAATAAAAAAAAAAGAAAAGCTGGACAGCTTAATTTCCCAAATCATTTGAAATAAAGACTAGAATTAAGAAGCTTTTTTCATGGCTCATGGTGTGGCGTGATGCGTCTGTGGTCGCGTGACGGAACGAGACCGGTGCGAGAAACAACATGGCAGCCACCTGTTGCTGCTAGATAAGGCAAGCTCATTATATCGGTTGATTTAACAACTCTTTTGCGGAAATCAAACATCTACTCATCCTGGATCAGCTCGAGAAGTATATAGACGAATGCTTTGACCGATTGTGCAACATAAGTCACAACGCGGTAGCGGAAAAAGGCCCATCCACGCCATGCAGCAAAAGGTGTCGCCAATGGCCGCTGGCTGCTCTGCTTTGCGACGACGACACTGGAGGCCGCCATTGCTGTAGTACCGCCATATAGCCGCTAGGCCCCCATTGGAATCCATTGCACTTTAGACACGTTAAAAACAACTTCATTGCCCGGTGCCTAATTTTTTGGAACTGTCTACAGCTAGATATTCCTCCTGTGATTACTCTGGGTTAGACACAATCAGAGGCACCGGGCTGGTTATTGTAGGATAAATTTTAGAAATCTCCTACTTAATGAGGTCAGACTGTTGGCATTGGAGCTGTGCGAGCTACACGTCACGCAAGGGCCGAGTCTACAGTGAAGATCCCGCACTTATGCCCTTATTAGGAACATGCTTCATCAGAGCTGGGGAGGAGGAGCCTGTAAATCCACCATGAATTCCCCCTTGAACATGGTCATTGTGGTAAACGGGGAGGAGTGAGTAATGACGGTCTATTACTAATATGTCTATGGGTGTCGCCAATTAGACTCCCCATCAGTTAACATGCAAGAGGAGGTCAGTAATGATATACACAACACACTTCTTTTCGATCAAAAGTTCCCTCGCCTCTCTCAATTCAAGGGTCTCTTTAATCGAGTTTTTGTACAAAGAGATTCAATGAGAGTTTAGAGTTTAATCACGTGCAAACGCTCACTTTGGTAGCGGAAAACGAAACTTTAAAAGAAGCCGTTTTGACACTCACAAACTAAATGACTACCATTGCAAAGGAAAACAAAGAAATGAAAGAAGCCTTGCTTGATTTACAGTCCAGATCAATGAGAGACAACTTGGTTTTCTCTGGAATCCCTGAACAGAAGGATAGTGACAACCCCAAAAAGCTAATAAAGGACTTCATGTGCAGTCAACTCCACATTCCTCCGGGCACTGTTGAGGACATTACTTTTAATCGCGTACATAGAATCTGCCCCAAGAACCTGAAAAACAAGCGCCCACGACCTCAAGCGCCCTCGTGGCAAAGTTGGAACATTTCAAGCACAAACAGCTGGTTCTGCACCATGGCAAGCACCTAAAAACACAGACTTTGGACTTAACGATCAGTTTCCCCGTGAGATTTTGGAGAGACAAAAATTGCTCTTCCCAATCCGAAGCAAGTGCATCCAAGAAGGCAAAAGAGCTATAATAGCTGTTTACAAGCTCTACATAGATGGAACTCTTTACCGTAATGAGACTACACCAGAAGGAAGTCATGAAGCTTCTGCTTTAGACAGAACTTTACAAATGTGCTGTAAATTCTTGAGTAAACTTTATTCCAAGTCATTAATGAAACCTTACTCTTTTCAAAGCAAACTTTACTTTGTAAAGAGTAAGGTTTCATTAATCATTTAGAGTAAGCTTTAATTGTTCTAATGATGAAACTGTTAGTCAATTAAATTGTGGCAATTTGTGTCTGCAATTCTTTTTGACCAACCTTTACTAATCACAACTTACAGTGTTGAAGTTGAATGACCAGGCTTAGTGTGTATTCTGAACAGGAGTTATTTCTGTGCTTTGGGACAATAGTGTTATGGTTGGCCTGTGCAGTGCTTTGAAGGAGCAGCCGTGTGTTTGCTGTTCACAATGATATTATGACTGGCACATCCGCACAGACTGCCACCGGGGCTAAGCACTAGTGTCACAGTAGTGTGTGGCGCCAGGGAACCAAGGCTTATACCAAGGCAGGAGACCATAAACAGGTCTGTGCCATTAAGCCAATTGTCATTGATCAATTGCATCTCAATAATGTCAACTGTTATTTAGTTAAAGGTAGAGCCTCCTGTTGATTTAAAACAGTAAATGACTGCGAAATTTGGTGTTATCTGGGCCTAAAAGCGGCTTACGGCAAGAAAGGGGAAACAGACGAGGATGTGATGACAGTTCATTAACGGACATTGAGAAAGAGAGAGTATGAAAGAGAGAAAGAGAGAGGGAGAGTGAGCAGGAGACAGTGAAAGAGAGAGTGAAAGAGGAAAAGAGTGAGTGAGTGCATGAGTGAGTGAGTGAAAGAGAAACAGACAGTTAAAGAGAGAGGGAGGAAGGGAGAGAGGGAGAAAAGGACAGAGTGAAGAGAGAGTGAGTGAAAGAGAAAGAAAGTGAAAGAGGAAGAGAGAGTGTACTGTAATAAGTGTTTCCTTGACTGTAAGCAATACAATTCAGTTAAGTGGTTGCATTCCAACCTTCTCAGTGCAGTTGTTTTTTAGTAATCCCCCCATTTTATGTGTCAGTATTTACAGACCCCCCAAAAAAATGCCCTCTTTTTGGGCATTTTTTATCACTTTTTTTTTATCATTTTTGAGTTTTTATCACTTTTACATAACTCTTTTAATATGATTCTTTTAACTGGTGATTTTAATCTACAGATAGATCATCTTTTAGACCCTGTTGCTAGGGATTTTTTAAATGTTCTTAATTATATGGATTTTACCCAACACGTCACGCAGCCAACTCACGACAGAGGACACAGTCTGGACCTGGTCATCACGTATGGCCTGTCCACGGCTGTGTCTTCTGTCGTTGACTTGGCCATCTCTGATCATTACTGTGTGTTTTTTAATGTCACCAGTTTTACCCAGCAGGAGTCCTCGGTAAGAGCTGTGAGGAAACGTCATCTCACCCCTGAAGTGGCTGCAAATTTTATCGATGTTTTAGAGAAATGTTCTCCTATTGTTCTACCTGCCCCCTGTGATTTTATTATTGAAAATATTAACAGCAAACTCAGGTCAGCACTTGATTCTATCGCCCCTTTAAAATTCAAGAAACTCCCCACAAAACCAATTCCTCCATGGAGGAATGAAGAAATTAAACAACTCAAAAGACAATGCACGGTGGCAGAGAGAAAATGGAGAAAAAAACAAAATTACCATAAACTACCAAATATTCCGTGAACAACAAACAAATTACACTAACACAGTAAGAAACACAAGAAACAATTACTTCTCAAAGATTATTAACAATGATAAAAACAATCCCAATGTACTCTTCTCTACAATAGAACATCTAATCAATCCTGATTTTAACAAGACCAACTTTACTCCAAGTGACTCCCTTTGTGAGACACTATCAGATGTAATATTTTATCTACTCAAAATAATACGGTTTTAAGTGCATCTGGTAGTCTATTTGTTCCAGAGGAAACACTGCACAGTTTTGTCCTGGTTAATGCTGAGATGCTTGATAAAGTTTTCTCCTCAGTGAGGCCCACCACATGTCTTTTAGACCCGGTCCCAACCCCGTTTTTTAAAACATTTTATGAATCTTTTAGAGATGAGCTTTTAAACATGATGAATTGCTCTTTCCAGACGGGGTTCTTCCCTGCTGCCTTTATGGGGACGGTGGTGAAGCCCCTGTTGAAGAAGAGGTATTTGTACTGTAATGATTTAACAATTTTAGACCGATATCCAACTTACCATTTTTAAGCAAAAATTAGCGACTTTATAATTGCACATGATGTCCTTGAGAAATTTCAGTCTGGCTTTAGGGTAAACACAGCACCGAGACGGCCCTTTTAAAGATTTTAAACGATTTTAGATTAAATTATGATTCCAAAAGATGACAGTGTTGGTTCTACTGTATCTGAGCCTTTGATACAGTCGACCACGCTATTCTTTTAACTCGTTTAAAACTCATCGGCCTCTCTGGTGCTGTCCACCAATGGTTTACATCCTACCTCACAGACAGGACATTCATGGTAAGTGTTGATACCTGCTCCTCTAAGGTCCATAAAATTACATGTGGTGTGCCCCAGGGTTCGATTTAGGGCCAGTGCTTTTTAACCTGTATGCTGAGCTCTGAGCTGACTTTAATTCCACACATTAAGAATATCACAAAGATAGGTTTTTACCATCTAAAGAACATAGCAGAGTCCACCCCATTCTCTCTCGGGCCAACACGGAGACGCTAATGCATGCTTTTATCACCAGTCGTATCGACTACTGTAATGCCCTGCTTTCTGGTCTTCCCAAAAAGAGTATCTCAGGTTTACAACTTTTACAAAATTTAGCAGCTCGTGTCCTGACGAAGACCAGGAGGCGGGACCACATTACACTGGTTTTAGAGTCACTGCATTGGCTCCCCGTGTGTTTCAGGACCGATTTTAAGGTTCTTTTAATGGTTTTTAAATGTCTTAATGGTCTTGGTCCTTCTTATCTTTCAGAACTGCTTTTACCATATGAGCCTTCGCGGTCCCTGCGGTCCTCCGGTAGGCGTCTCTTAGTTATTCCTAAAGTCAACAGAAAGACTCACGGCGAGGCGTCTTTCCAGTATTACGGCCCTCGTCTCTGGAACGACCTGCCGGAGGAGCTCAGGGCTGCAGAGAACGTTCATGTTTTTAAAAGTACCCACCTTTTTAGTTTAGCTTTTAACTAATATTTATTTATATTAACTTTATTTATCTGTTTTAGTTCTATACAATTCTTTCTTTAGGGGAGTGCTGGTTGGCTGTGGCTGTGTGGGCGCTCTCCTGTGGGTGCCTGGATGGAGGTTGGACGTCTCTCCTACACCTCCTCCGGGTGCCCTGTGTTGGCGCTCTGTGGCTGTGGCCGATGGGCTGCTCCTGGTGCAGACAGCTCCTTGGATGGTGTTTCCTCTTTTGGTACATCTGTACTCAGCTTTATGTCCCCAACTTTATGTCCATTTTTATTTAAGACTTTTAACTACTGGGCTGTCTGTATGTATATGTGTCTGTGTGTGCGGGTGGGGTGGGGGTTGTTGTTATTTATGTATATTTGCTGGTGGGGACGATTTTAATGATTTTTAAGCACTGTAAAGCACTTTGTGTTACATTTTGTATGAAAAGCTCTTTATAAATAAAGTTTGATTTGATTTGATTTAGAGACTGGGGACCCAGGGGGGGGAATCGACCATCACCCAAGCTGAAGTCACTGAGGTGGTTAGAAAGCTCCTCGGTGGCAAGGCTCCCGGAGTGAATGAGATTAGTCCTGAGTACCTTAAGTCTCTGGATGTTGTAGGGCTGTCTTGGCTGACACGTCTCTGCAACATCGCGTTGCGGTCAGGGATAGTGCCCCTGGATTGGCAGACCAGAGTCGTGGTCCCTGTCTTTAAGAAGGGGGATCGGAGGGTGTGCTCTAACTACAGAAGGATCACACTCCTCAGCCTTCCCGGTAAGGTCTACCCCAGGGTGCTGGAGAGGAGTATTCAGGAGGAACAGTGCAATTTTCGTCCCAGTCGCGGCACACTGGACCAGCTCTTTACCCACCATTGGGTGCTCAAGGGTTCGTAGGTGTTCGCCCAACCAGTCCACATGTGTTTGTGAATCTGGAGAACGCGTACAACCATGTCCCTCGTGGTGCTATATGGTGGGTGCTCCGGGAGTATGTGGTCCGGGACCCTCTGCTGAGGGCTGTTCGTTCCCTGTATGTTGGTCTCTGCGAGGGATAACCTGTCACTGGTTCTGGTAATTACTTTTATGGACAGAATTTCTAGGAGGGTGTCCGGTTTAGGAACCTCAGGATCTCATCTCTGCTGTTTGCAGAGGACGTTGTTCTGTTGGCTTCATCAAATCAGGACCTTCAGCACACTTTAGGGTAGTTTGCAGCCGGCTGTGATGAGGATCAGCACTTCCAAATCCGAGGGAGCTGAGTCAGGGGACACAGCTCTCGATTTACCAATCGATCTACGAGATCTGGATAATGACCGAAAGGACAAGATCGCGGATACAAGCGTCCAAAATTAATTTCCTTCGCAGCATGGCTGGGCGCACCCTTCAAGATTGGGTGAGGCGCTCAGTTACCTGGGAGGAACTCGGAGTAGAGTCACTGCTCTTTCAAGTTGAAAGCAGCCAGCAGAGTTGGCTCTGTAATCAGATAACTCCTGGTCGTGTCCCTCAGGAGGTGTTCAATGCATGTCCTATTGGGCCACCCTCGTGGGATCATGTCTCTGAGCTAGCCTGGTGTCGTCTCAGGGTCCCCCCAAAACAGCTGTAGGAGGTGTGTGTGGATTAGGAAGTCTAGGGATCTCTTGTCAGACTGCGGCCTCCGCGCCCCGGCCCTGGATAAGCGGAAGAAATTGATGGATGGATGAATATAAATTTCTACAGTAAAAGTGGGTGTTATTTGGCAGGATGATAGGGAGCAATACTGGGGCCATGGCTGCAGTGAAATTAGTCGCAAACCTTATAAGGAATATTTTTAAATAATTGTTCAAAAACTGCATTTTGCTCCATTTTGACATTTTCAACATAACATTTCTCCCAATCTCTGCAGTAAAAGTGGATTTTGTTTTGACAGGGTGATAGAGGGCAGCACTGAGGCCATGGCTGCAGTCAAATTAGTCGCAAACCTTTTAAGGATTTGTTTTAAATGCTTGTTAAAATATTGCATTTTGTTCAAATTTGACTGTATTTGATATCCATTTTCTCCAAATTTCTACAGTAAAAGTGGATTTTGTTTTGTTAGGGTGATAGTGGGCAGCACTAAGGCCATGGCTGCAGTGAAATTAGTCGCAAACCTTTTAAGGAATATTTTTAAATAATTGTTAAAATACTGCATTTTGTTCAAATTTGACTGTATTTGACATAAATTTTCTCCAAATTTCTACAGTAAAAGTGGATTTTGTTTTGGCAGGGTGATAGAGGGCAGCACTGAGGCCATAGCTGAAATGAAATTAGTCGCAAACCTTTTAAGGAATATTTTTAAACAATTGTTCAAAAACTGCATTTTGCTCCATTTTGACCATTTTCAACATAACTTTTATCCCAATTTCTACAGTAAAAGTGGATTTTATTTTGGCAGGGTGATAGAGGGCAGCACTGAGGCCATGGCCGCAGTAAAATTAGTCGCAAACCTTTTAAGGAATATTTTTAAATAATTGTTCAAATTGTGCATTTTGTTCAAATTTGACCGTACTTGACATCAATTTCCCCCAAATCTCTAAAGTAAAAGTGGATTTTGTTTTGACAGGGTGAAAGGGGTAAACACTGAGGCCATGGTTGCAGTTAAATTAGTCGCAAACCTTTTAAGGATTATTTTTAAATAATTGTTCAAAAAATGCATTTTGCTCCATTTTGACCATTTTCAACATAACGTTTCTCCCAATTTCAACAGTAAAAGTGGATTTTATTTTGGCAGGGTGATAGAGGGCAGCACTGAGGCCATTGCTGCAGTGAAATTAGTTGCAAACCTAAAAAAGGATTTTTTTTTAAAATGCTTGTTAAAATATTGCATTTTGTTCAAATTTGACCGTACTTGATGTCAATTTTCTCCAAATTTCTACAGTAAAAGTGGATTTGTTTTGGCAGCACTGAGGCCATGGCTGCAGTGAAATTAGTCGCAAACCTTTTAAGGAATATTTTTAAATAATTGTTTACCGATCGATCTACGTTCCCACCCTCACCTATGGTCATGAGATCTGGGTAATGACCGAAAGGACAAGATCGCGAATACAAGCGGCCGAAATGAGTTTCCTTCGCAGGGTGGCTGGGCGCACCCTCCGAGATCGGGTGAGGAGCTCAGCTACTCGGGAGGAGCTCGGGGTAGAGTCGCTACTCCTTCACGTCGAAAGGAGCCAGCTGAGGTGGCTAGGGCATCTGTTCCGGATGCCTCCTGGTCGCCTCCCTCGGGAGGTGTTCCAGGCATGTCCTATTGGGAGGAGGCCTCGTGGAAGGCCCAGGACACGCTGGTGGGACTATGTCTCCGAGCTGGCCTGGTGTCGCCTCGGGGTCCCCCCAGAACAGCTGGAGGAGGTGTGCGTGGATCGGGAAGTCTGGGCATCTCTGCTGAGACTGCTGCCTCCGCGACCCGGCCCCGGATAAAGCGGAAGAAAATGGATGGATGGATGGATGGATGTTTAAAAAAATGTCAACATAGCTTTCTATAATAATAATAATAATAATAATAATAAAAATAATAATAATTATTATAATAATAATAATTATTATTATTATTATTACAACGTGTAGCGCAGATCCTAAAACAGCACATTGTACACATTGTACACATTGCAGGCGTGAATCTGCAGCGGCTCCACGCCTGCAGGTTTATAATAGGCCTATAATGAGGCTTCGGTGCAAAGCGACATCAACAAGAGACATCATCATAATAATAATAATACATTTTATTTAAAAGCGCCTTTCAGAACACCCAAGGACACAATACAATGGACACATTAAAAACATTAAGAACAAGAGCAACAAAATAAAACAGAGTCCAACATTGAGAAGGTGCGCGTGTAACTAGGTGTTGTAGGACTGTCTGAACAGGTGAGTTTTGAGTCTGGATTTGAAGAGTGGCAGGGAGTCTATGTTACAGAGGTCGGAGGGGAGAGAGTTCCAGAGCTGGGGAGCAGAGCGCCTGAATGCTCTGTGCCCCATGGTGACGAGTTTGGCCGGTGGGACGGAGACTTTGAGAGTGGAGGAGGAGCAGAGTTGCAATGTGGAGGAGGTCAGATATGTACGGAGGGACCAGGTTATGAAGTGCTTTGAATGTGATGAGGAGTATTTTGAAGTTGATTCTTTGTTTTATGGGAAGCCAGTGGAGTTGTTGTAGGACGGGGGTGATGTGGTGAGAGGCGTCCGTGTGATGATTTGTGCTGCAGCATTTAGAAGGAGCTGCAGTTTCTGGAGGGATTTGTTGGGAAGACCGAATAGAAGTGAGTTGCAGTAATCAATGCGGGAGGTAACGAGGCTGTGGACGAGGATGGCGGTGGTGTGGGGGAAGAGAGATGGGCGGAGACGAGAGATGTTACGCAGGTGGAAATATGCAGACCGGGAGATGCTATTGATGTGAGACTGGAAGGAGAGTGTACTATCAAGGATGACACCCAGACTCTTAACCTGAGGGGAGGGAAGGACAGATGAGTTGTTGATGGGAATAGGAAAACTGTTAGATTTCGAGAGAGTGGAGGTGGTGCCTACGAGAAGGACTTCTGTTTTAGAGCTGTTCAGTTTGAGGAAGTTGGAAGAGAACCAAGAATGAATTTCTTGTAGACAGAAGGCAAGGGAGGATGGAGGAAGAGATGAAGAGGGTTTGGTAGAGAGGTAGAGCTGGGTGTCATCCGCGTCACAGTGGAAATGAATGTTGTGTTTACGAAGGATGTAACCGAGTGGGAGAATGTAGATAATGAAGAGGAGGGGCCCCAGGACAGAGCCCTGGGGCACACCAGCAGAGACAGGGAAAGTGTAGGACTTGTGGGATTTGAGTTGAATGAAAAGTGTGCGGCCAGAGAGATAGGAAGTGAACCAAGCAAGGGGGTGTGGGTTATGCCAATGGAACAGAGTCTGTCAAGGAGAGTGGAGTGAGAAATGGTGTCAAAAGCTGCGGTGAGGTCAAGGAGGATAAGGATGGAGAGCAAACCGGAGTCAGAAGCTATGAGGAGGTCGTGGGTGATTTTGAGAAGCGCTGTTTCAGTGCTGTGAAGGGGATGGAAGCCAGATTGAAACTTCTCGTAGATATTGTTTGTGATTAGATGGTTATGGAGTTGAGCGGCGACAGATTTTTTGAGTATTTTGGAGACAAAAGGAAGGTTTGAAATGGAACAGAGGTTGTCAAAGTTGGTGGGATCCAAACCAGGCTTTTTCAGGATTGGTGTGACTGTGGCGGATTTGAGTGAGAGAGGGACAGTACCAGAGATAAGAGATGAGTGGATGATATTGGTGATAAAGGGAGCAAGTGAAGGAAGGCAGGATTTAACAAGAGCTGTAGGGAGGGGGTCAAGCGGACAGGTGGAGGGTTTGGATTTGAGGATGAAATCGGAAATGGCTTGGACGGAGGGGAGGATGAAGCTGGAGAATGTAGTTGTTAGGGATGAATGGGGGGGCTGGGAAGTCTACTCCAGAAACTGAAGCTCCACATGTGATCAGGTGTTGATGGATATTGGAGATCTTGGAGACAAAGAAGGACATGAGTGAGTTACAGAAGTCAATGGATTGCATGTGGTGGGGGAGAAAGTCGGGGTTTTGTGATATTGGAGAGGAGAGAGAAGAGAGTTTTAGAGTTATGTTGATTGGAGTATATTAAACCAGAGTAGTAGGCGGATTTGGCAGAGGAGAGATTGTCCTTGTATTGAATGATATGGTTATTGTACATTTCTTTGTGTATAGTGAGTCCAGTTTTATTGTAAAGTCGTTCTAGTTGTCGTCCTTGGGATTTGAGCTGATGGAGGGCGGGGGTGAACCAGGGTGTGGAGCGGGTGAAAGAGACATGTCTGGTTTTGAGTGGAGCGTGAGTGTCTAACAGGTTATGGAGATTACTATTGTAGTGGGAAACCAGATCGTGGGGTGAGCTATTAGGATTAGTACTAGGGATATTGTTAATGTCTGAGGAAAAGGTGGCAGTGTCTTTGATCTTGCAGAAATAAATGATTCTGGGGAGGATGAGTTTGGAAAGGGTGAGGTTGGTGTTGAAGGTAATGAGCATATGGTCGGAGTATGGGATTGAATGAGGTTTACAGTGAGTGGGAGTGAGACCGGAGCAACAGACTAAATCCAGGATGTGACCTTTACAGTGAGTAGGGAAATTGATGTGTTGTTGCAGGCCAAAACTATCTAAACAGGATGAAAAGTCTTTGGAGAGAGCATTACTGTTATTGTCCATATGAATATTGAAGTCACCAAGAATAATTGCATTTTGAGATATGGATGTGAAATGTGTTAGAAGGTGAGAGAAATCGTTTAGGAAGTCCTTGTTGTGTTTTGGTGGGCAGTAGATGGTGGCAACATCTGTAGGTGAGGTTCCAGGCAGCAGTGAGGCAGAGTATTCGAAGGAGGAGAACACAAGGGGAGCAGGCACAGGAACGACTTTCCAACTCTCGCGGTGTAGCAACGCGAGATCTCCTCCCCGGCGGCCGCATGTGCGGGGCTGGCAGACGTAAACAAGAGTGGACTCGTTGAGAGAGGCAAAGTTATTTGGCTGCTGCCATGTTTTGGTCAGGCACAAGAAGTCATGCTTTCGGTCAACAAGGACATCGCGGATCAGATGCCCTTTGCTGCTAAGAGAGCGGATGTTAAGGAGACCGAAGCTGACAGTGGTGGAGCTGTTCTTGGCCGCCGCGGAGTTAGCCGACCTAGCAAGGCTGGCCAGGGCACTGTGATCAACATCCGAGCAGCGTTGCGGGAGCGGCGGCTTGTGGTAGACCAGATTGACTTTATTGGATGAGAGTCATTGTATTGGAACTTACGGCGATATCCACGGTGAACGTATCTCTGTCGGGGCTGAAAAGCGATGTCCGGGGAATGTTGCGCCCGAGCCCAGGTGGTAGAGGAGGAGCGGAGACGTGGTGCCGAAGTTTTAGGAGATTCACAGCGGAGTATTGATGGAGTTCGTTTCTCTGCAAGTGGACGAGGGACACGATGAGCCAGATGACAGCAAACCAGCGTGTTATTTGGTAGATAACACGATGCGGCAATGTTTGGCGTCAGACTAGAGGCGGATGGGGCGTGGACGCACGTTTGGTCTGAACGCACCTTTAGCGTACACCTTTTTCTAACAGTGTACAGACCAACTGTTTGGTTGTGAAGTGTAATTTTAGTTACCATTTGATTGGTTGTTTAGCTAACCAATAAGATTGTTTTTTGAAAAAACAACCAATTGGTCATTTTTTTAACAATATATTGGTTAATGTAACCAATATCTGTTCAACCAACTAATTTGGTTGTTTTTCTAACCAATCCATTTTTAGGGTGTACTCTCAATTACCAATTTCATTGGATGTTTGGCTAACCAATGAAAGTGGTTGTCCCAAAACCGATAGTTTTGCTAACCAATCCTTATTTAGGGTGTACCTAGGCTTTGGGAAACAGCCCACATCTCTAAGCTGGCCTGGGGATATGTGGATAGAAAAGGCATCTCTGCTCACACTGCTGCCTCCGCAACCCGGCTGCAGATAAAGCGGCAGAAAATGGAAGGATGAATGTTTGTTTAGCCTTTTTTGAGTGCTATTGCCTAACCAGTCACAACCTGCCTCTGCACATCTTCCTTGTACATGCACAGAAGCAGAACTGCGCTTCAGTTCAGCAAGAGTGGTTTGGTGCATGGGAGAGAGGGAAGAACGAAGGAGGAGGGCTGTGTGTGTGTGTGTGTGTATCTGTAGCTCACCGGACAGAATGTTCCAAAACACTTGTTGATCTGGTTTTCTGCTGCTGCTCATAGAAAGGCAAGAAGAGATAGATCAGATATGGAAATGTGTGCTAGTACAAGGGGAGCAGAAGCAATAGATTAAACCAAACCAAAGGACTAGTTGGATATTGTATAAAGCTTACCGTGCATTTGAATGATATGTTGCAGCTCCGTAAATGTTAGTACACCCTAAAAACAGAATGGTTAATATAACCAGAATATTGGTCATATTTAACCAATCTGGTTGGTAGATATGTGTCCAACCGATCTACTAGTTAAAACAACCAATCTAATGGTATGGTTATAATGGTTATAGGGCCAACCAATATGAATTGGTAATTTTGACCAAGATATTGGTTAATATTGTAGAGCCCTATAGGAAGCAACCAATGTAAATTGGTTTGACTGGAACCATTTATATTGGCTAATAATTACCACTTTAATGGGTTAAAATGAGAGATGCTACACCACAACTCAGACAAACTGGGACAAACATTACTCTATAGCAGATTGTAAGGATTGTATCGCAATCTGAACAGGCTCCTGACGCAGGCTTTGCTCACACGCTACAGAACAAGAAGACCATGTCAGTGAGATTGGCTGATAGACAACGGTCGACACCATAATCATTCCGAACATACCGTGAAGTACAGATAATATACTGACACATAGACACAAACAACTGACTCACTGGTAGGCAGTCACCCTCTCTGCGTAGAGGAGTGCAAGACTAGGATAAAAGACAACTGTCGACGGGGTCTGGACTTCATCTCTTCTCTTCTTCTGAAGTCACCAGCTGGTTATACTGCTTTGTAACTAGGAACAACGGCAATAAAGGCCTTTTCTTGAGACGACTTCTATCTCCAGTGTTTGCTTTGGCCATATCCAAATAACTGTTCTCGTGTGATACAAAAGAACCGAGTCCTTACAAGATAATATATTTGGTTATTATTTTCAACCTTTATAAGCATCAATGTGTTTGCTGTTTGTAATTTTAATACTTAATAAATAGAATATGATGTAACTCTCATATCCAGCAGAAGTCTGAAGTTCTGTCTAAAGCAGAATCTCAATGACTTCCTTCTTCACTTCTCAGTCTGTGACTGAAGAGCAATGAGGCCTTAGCTTTTTTACAGACAATAAAGAGCACACTGTATTTAGCGTCACATTACTGTCACTCATGGTGTCTGACCTAAAGTCTAACTCTGAAGAAAGTCAATTCACATGTACACTGAGAAGGTTGGGAGGGCGTCCCCTTGTGTCCAGTGGCATCCAACTGCCCGGAGCATTACAGGCACCCGATCGGGTGCCGTTAGGGCTGAAGAGGTTAAATAAATGTGTTTTCAGGCCTTTTTAAAGGCCTCAACACTCTGGGGAGCCCTCAGGGACTCTGGCAGGGCATTCCAGAGTCTAGGGGCAACTGCCTTAAAGGCCCTATCTCCCATTGTGGAGAGCTTGGTCACGGGCTGGTGAGGAGTGTGGGTGGAAGTGGACCATAAGCGCCTTGTAGCGGTGTGTGGGGTAACTAGCTCAGTGAGGTATGCCGGGGCTGTTCCATGGACACACTGGTATGTGAGGAGGCAGATTTTATAGTGGATTCTGTAATGGATGGGCAGCCAATGAAGGGACTGGAGGACAGGGGTGATGTGGTCATATTTGCGCCTCCTCGTCAGGATCCTGGCTGCACAGTTCTGGATGTGCTGGAGCTTCAGCAGGCTCTTACCAGGGATCCCGACGAGGAGGGCATTGCAGTAATCCAGCCTGGAGGAGACAAAGGCATGTACCAATTTCTCAGCATCTGTCTGTGAGAGGGAGGGGCGGAGTTTGGCAATATTTCGTAGATGATGGAAGGACACTTTGCAGAGGTGGCGGATATGATTCTCAAATGAAAGATGAGGATCAAATCTGACCCCTAAGTTTGTAACAGAGGAGGAAAGGGGAATGTTGTGGCCCGAGACATGAATATTGGATATGGTGGATGACTGGATTTGGTGCCGGGTGCCAATCAAGATGGCTTCAGTTTTGCTGCTATTCAACTGGAGGAAGTTGCTAGTCATCCATGCCTTTATCTCCTCCAGGCAGGTGTGGTGTGTGGCCGGTGGGACTGATGTACAGCTGCGTATCATCAGTGTAACAGTGAAAAGAGACTTGATGGTTTCTGATTACCTGGCCTGGGGGGAGCATGTAGATTGTAAAAAGGACCGGCCCAAGGACCGATCCTTGAGGGACCCCACAGGTAACTGTGTGGGGCAACGATTTAGCCTCCCCAAGGGCGACATACTCCTCTCTTCCTGTGAGGTATGAGCGGAATCAATCAAGGGTAATATCGGTGAGGCCAACAACTGACTGGAGCCGATGTAGTAGGATGTGATGGTCCACGGTGTCAAAAGCGGCTGACAGATCCAGGTGGACCAGGAGAGATGGTGAGCCCTGATCTGCAGCCATCAGCAAGTCATTTGTGACTCTCACCAAGGCCGTCTCTGTGCTGTGTGCTGACCGGAAACCTGATTGGAATTTTTTGTACGATTATGTGTTTGAAGATAATGGGTCTAATGAGGGTTTTTTCAGTTGGGGTTAAAATATGACCAATATTCTGGTTATATTAACCATTTTGTTTTTAGGGTGTACCTTGCCTTGCCTTGGTCTGATGCGGGCGAGGTCAGGCATTTACATCTTCAGACACTGCCCAAGTGCTGTTCTAATGTTCAAGTCGTCAGGAGGCATGTGTCCTCCCTTTGGTTAGCATGTGGCTTATTTACCAAGGATACATCAGTGTAGCCTTCGCTGCTTTGCTCAAGCCAAAAATACCCATAATGCACCACGTCTCTTAGAAAAAAAATGAGAACAAAAGGTGGAGCTGGCTTGCGTGACTTGTTAAAAAAAAAAAACTTGTTACAAACCCACTTATAACCCGGGTGGACAAACACAAGCAGAGCCCACATTGTTTTGCTGGCTGGGGCAGACACCCTCCAGGCTTTAGTCAAAGCAAAGCAGCAGGCACGACTAAAGGCGACAAACAAAAACTATGCACGCATCTGGTTCAAGATGATGCTCCTGTCACAGAACATTTACATAATCAAAGATAGCAGAGGATTACATTAGTGGCACGAGGCCTGCAAATCCGATATTGCTTTGCCCTATGCCCACACAGGTGCCAGCTAAACTCCACATTAGTGTCAGGCCATGAAAGTGTAATCCCATTATATTATAATGTGGCTGCTGGATTGGAGCCACAGGGCCTTTCTATTTAGTGCGAGCAGCACAGAACAAGAGGCTTTGTACTGGCCCATGTGTACTCTGTGTATTCTGTATACTGTATACTCTGGCTGAATCCGAAACGTGAAAATTGGTAAGAGGTCTAACGCTTAACCAGATGTGCGTCAGCATCCGCGATGATAAGATGCCTCCGAATTCGGGTGTTCTGCTCTCCCAAAATTTCATCCAATGGGTGGGGGAGCGACTGAATTTTGCGTTGCATTATGGGTAACATCTGCCTTCGCAACTTCCAGTTCTCTCTGCCCGGCGCATTTTCTCAACATGGTTGAGTGTTTTCGTTATTTTCTGTTGAATCGGGTTTTATCATGGGCTCCATGTGCCACCGCTCATTCTAACAGTAATAAATAAACTGAGTCAATATCCATGGATGTCATGCGTGCGGTGGGTCAAGTGGCCAAAAAACCCCAGAGACATCAGCAGGTGGAAGTGCCTCGTGAGGAGGGATGGAAGGGACTCTACTGGCTACGTAGATGTTTTTAATGTTAACAGATTAACCCGTTATGTTCAAGACATTTTGATCAGGAGTCCATTAAGAGCTGATAAAACGTCAACCTCTGATCCAAAATATTTTGCTTGGAATAACTGGGGTCAGCCCTTAAATCCAAGACGCAGCAGAAGGACATATGCAATGATGGATGAGAATGACAATGGCCGTGATTAGCGAGACTATGATTGTCCATGGATATCTAACCAGCCGGAGACTGTGGAAAGCAGTGATGATCTACCTGAAGTTGGGTCTGAAATTGTTAATCCTGAACCAAGTCAAAGGGAAGATTATGCAGGAAGTAAGTGTCTAAAATCTAACTATATTCATTATTTATAGTGTAGAAGATGCATTCAAGTTATCAGATGCTAACCTTATAGCCAGGAAGCTTACACAATCAAATTGGTTGAAAAAACAAAACAAAAAAACTAGAGCATAAAAGAATAAAACAAATATAAACACTATACATACTTTAGAATTGATTATGTCAAGATGTTCATCCTTGATATGTATGCTTTATAGAACATTTTCCATTCAGACATATAGTGATATTAGTTGTTTACAACTTGCAGTAAAGAAAATACATGTACACTCTAAGAAAAGTCTGTAAATTATACAGTAAAAAAAACTGTAATTTACCTACAGAAAAAGTATGTAAATGTGTTTACAGAAAATTATTGTGTATTTTACAGTAGATAAGTATTTCTTGAAAACTGTGACAATGCTGTACATTTTACGTACATTTGCTGGAAATATTACTGGTTTATCCTGTTAATATTTATTAAACTGCTTTTTACGGATCAATTCTGTAATATTATTTACAGTTAAGAATGTAAACTTCACAGATAGATATACTCATGCCACCACCAGATTATATTTCTAATAGTGAAACCAGTTTATTGTAACACTCATCATGACTTAAAAACCTCATCCTTCTGTTCTGAGGGAAACGTATGCAGAGAACTGCATTATGGGAGTTGTCAGGTGACCAGCTCCTGCCCACATGACGTCCTCTCTCCCAGTGCGCAGTACACAGGTCGGCTGCCAGAGGGCCCCCTGGCAGCTCAGGTTGACAGTTTTTTACTGTAAAATGTACAGATTTTGACATTTTAAACATTTACTTGTTGTTTTCACATTACCATTTAAGGACAGGTTAATTTATTTGATCATCATGAGAAATATTGTAATGTTCTTTTTTTGTACATGTGAAATATCTTGATCTAATATATTTTTTAAACATTTTATTTCAGAGTTGAATGAGCTCAAGAATACCCATGAAATCTGTCAACATGCTGATCATGATTACCTTCAGACATCTGCTCCCACACTTGTAAATAGTTCCACACAGACAAGCCTGACATCAGACGACATTGAAGATCTACTGGCTAAGGCATCGATTCAGAAGGCAGAACCAACTGTCACACCAGGAAAAGATTTTGTTGAGATGGTCACAGACACTGATGAAAGAGTTAATTTTTACACTGGTCTTGAATCATCTGACTTGTTGAATGGTAAGTATAATAATGAAAGAAAAAACATTTATCTGTATATAAAAGTATG
Source organism: Neogobius melanostomus (assembly GCA_007210695.1). Taxonomy (NCBI): domain Eukaryota; kingdom Metazoa; phylum Chordata; class Actinopteri; order Gobiiformes; family Gobiidae; genus Neogobius; species Neogobius melanostomus. The sequence goes on from VHKM01000163.1 coordinate 58,993, forward strand.
GAATACACTGAACATTGGTCCAAATATCTTTCAATCATGTTCTAATCTCCTCCCCCACAAGAAAAATAGAGTAATAAAATGTCTTAAAATCTGATAATTTGTTCTTGTGTTTTATATGTCAAAGCACATTATTTCATAATGTGTACTTTTTTCCAAACAGGGGTTTTCAACTGAGTCAGTGAAGGTGCCAAGAATATGAAGTACTGGAGAAATACCAGCAGTAGTGCAGAAAGGAAATGGGAAGGAGGAACAAGGCCTGGCAGAAAAAGGAAGATGTCAACATTCTTTGACTTCATTATGACTCTTGTTAGGCTCAGGTTGAACTTACCTCTTCTTTTACTGACTGACTTGTTTCATGTTGGCACTTCTAAAGTATCAGAAATCACCACAACATGGATTTGCTACTTACATCAAACTCTGGTACCTGCTCTTCTGACTTGGCCATCTCAAGCTAAAGTTAGAGCCAGATTGCCTAAGGAGTTCCGTGAATATTTCCCCCAAACTAGAGCCGTAATTGACTGTACATAATTTTATGTTGACAAACCTGCTAATAAGACTGAGCAATATCAAACATATTCAAGCTATAAAAGTCATAATAATACTTACAAATGCGTGGTGGCAGTAAATCCCAATGGAGCTTAACCCTCACACCACCCTAGGGACTTTTTGTGGCCTTTGACATTTTCATTTATATGGCATTTGTTCTGTGTTCAGTGGATGTTTCTCAAATTTGCCTCAGGATAATCATTTCTGGAGAAGTTCATTTTGGCTATTTCAGTTTTTTTACATTAGCTTCCCAGAGCTGGGGCTGAAAAAAATCACACTTTCAACATCCATAAAATGTTTGTACTTTCATATTTTTTTCTACTTTAACAACTCAGAATCATAGAACTACTTCTGCTTGACACATACATACCAAATATTTGTAATTTTTTTAATGATTTTTAACCCTTTTCCCTTCTGACCAATTCTTCTGACATGATCTCACTTTTTGTTTTGTTGAGTTTGGCTCCAGAAACTTTTAAAATCTGTTTGATCCAATTAAGTGCAGTAACAACCGAGCTATTGTTTTTGCATAGTATTGTCACGTCATCCATGTAAAGTGCGATTTTAGCCTGTTTCCCTAAACTCCCTGGTATTATGAGCCTTTTAATGCTTTCATCGTGCCTTAGGGAATATGCTAAGTGATCCATGGCTAGGATAAACAGGCTCACAGATAATGGGCAGCCTTGCCTCACACCTGCCCTGATACTTGTGTTTTCCGTCAAATGTCCATTCACCATGACGCTGCTCATACTGTTTGAGTATAGTAAATTCCTCCATGTCATAAAAACCGGTCCAAAACCAAAAACCTGCAACTCTCTTTTTAAATAGCTGTGGCTGATTTGGTCAAATGCCTTTTCCAGGTCAAGGCCTGCAATGCAAAGGGGTGTGTTGCAATCAGCTGCATTCAAATATGAGTCTCTAGCCAGAGTATCACTCATACACAGTAAATCTTACTCTTTTCAGCTTGTATATGGTCCTACGCTTCATTTTTTTTTTAATTTAACCTTTATTTAACCAGGAAAGTCCCATTGAGATTAAAAACCTCTTTTCAAGGGAGTCCTGGCCAAGGGGCAGCAAAAGATACAGTTTAAGAATTACATACACATTACATACTCATTATAAAAAAGACTTCCATGGATAGTACTACAGCAAGGACCGTGACGTCGCCCGGTATGGCGCAGCCGGGGCCCCACCCTGGAGCCAGGCCTGGGGTTGGGGCTCGAATGCGAGCGCCTGGTGGTCGGGCCTCTGCCCACGGGGCCCGGCCGGGCACAGCCCGAAGGGATGACGTGGGCCCGCCCTCCTGTGGACTCACCACCCGCAGAGGGATCCGTAGGGGTCGGGTGCAGAGAGGACTAGGTGGCAGTCAAAGGCGGGTGCCTCGACGACCTGGTCCGCGTGCGCAGCTTCTGGCGTTCGGGACATGGAACGTCACTTCGCTGGGGGGGAAGGAGCCTGAGCTTGTGCGGGAGGTTGAGAGATACCGGCTAGATATAGTCGGGCTCACCTCCACGCACAGCCTGGGTTCCGGATCCCAACTCCTGGAGAGAGGCTGGACTCTCCATTTTTCTGGAGTTGCCCGCGGGGAGAGACGGCGGGCTGGGGTGGGTTTGCTTATAGCCCCCAGCTCAGCCGCCACGTGTTGGAGTTCACCCCGGTGAACGAGAGGGTCGCGTCCCTACGCCTTCGGGTTGGGGACAGGTCTCTCACCGTTGTCTCGGCCTACGGGCCCAACATCGGTGCAGAGTACCCGGCCTTCTTGGAGTCCCTGGGAGGGGTACTAGATAGTGCTCCGACTGGGGACTCCATTGTTCTACTGGGGGACTTCAACGCCCACGTGGGTAACGACAGTGAGACCTGGACGGGGGTGATGGGGAAGAACGGCCTCCCCGATCTGAACCCGAGTGGTGTTCTGTTATTGGACTTCTGTGCTAGTTACAGTTTGTCCATAACGAACACCATGTTCGAGCACAAGGGTGTCCATAAGTGCACGTGGCACCAGGATACCCTAGGCAGGAGGTCGATGATCGACTTTGTAGTTGTGTCATCTGATCTCCGGCCGCGTGTCTCGGACACTCGGGTGAAGAGAGGGGCTGAGCTGTCAACCGATCACCACCTGGTGGTGAGCTGGATCCGCTGGCAGGGGGGAGGAAGCCGGTCAGACCTGGCAGGCCCAAACGTGTTGTGAGGGTCTGTTGGGAACGTTTGGTGGATCCCTCTGTCAGTAGGGTCTTCAACTCCCACCTCCGGAAGAGCTTCACCCAGATTCCGAGGGAGGTTGGAGACATGGTGTCCGAGTGGACCATGTTCTCCTCCTCCATTGTTGATGCGGCTGCTCGCAGTTGTGGCCGTAAGGTCTCTGGTGCCTGTCGCGGCGGCAATCCCCGAACCCGGTGGTGGCGCCCGGAAGTAAGAGATGCCGTCAAGCTGAAGAAAGAGTCCTACCTGGCCTTGTTGGCTTGTGGGACTCCGGAGGCAGCTGAGAGGTACCGGCAGGCCAAGCGTGCTGCAGCTCGTGCTGTCACAGAGGCAAAAACTCGGGTCTGGGAGGAGTTCGGAGAAGCCATGGAGGAGGACTATCGGTCGGCCTCGAAGAGATTCTGGCAAACCATCCGGCGCCTCAGGAGGGGGAAGCAGTGCTTCACCAACACTGTTTACAGTGCGGGCGGGGAGCTGTTGACCTCGACTGGGGATGTGGTCGGGCGGTGGAAGGAGTACTTCGAGGATCTCCTCAATCCCACTGTCACGTCTTCCGATGAGGAGGCAGAGGCTGGGGACTCGGAGGGGGGTTCGTCCATCACCCAGGCTGAAGTCACTGGGGTGGTTAGAAAGCTCCTCGGTGGCAAGGCCCCGGGGGTGGATGAGATTCGTCCCGAGTACCTTAAGTCTCTGGATGTTGTAGGGCTGTCTTGGTTGACACGTCTCTGCAACATCGCGTGGCAGTCGGGGACAGTGCCTCTGGATTGGCAGACCGGGGTGGTGGTCCCTCTCTTTAAGAAGGGGGATCGGAGGGTGTGCTCCAATTACAGAGGGATCACACTTCTCAGCCTCCCCGGTAAGGTCTATTCCAGGGTGCTGGAGAGGAGGATCCGGCCGATAGTCGAACCTCGGATTCAGGAGGAACAATGCGGTTTTCGTCCCGGTCGTGGCACACTGGACCAGCTCTATACCCTACATCGGGTGTTCGAGGGTTCGTGGGAGTTCGCCCAACCAGTCCACATGTGCTTTGTGGATTTGGAGAAAGCGTTCGACCGTGTCCCTCGTGGTGCCCTGTGGGGGGTGCTCCGGGAGTATGGGGTGCGGGGCCCTCTGCTAAGGGCTGTCCGTTCCCTGTATGACCGCAGCAGGAGCTTGGTTCGCATTGCCGGCAGTAAGTCAGACTTGTTTCCGGTGCGTGTTGGTCTCCGCCAGGGCTGCCCTATGTCACCGGTTCTGTTCATTACCTTTATGGACAGAATTTCTAGGCGCAGCCAGGGGCCGGAGGGTGTCCGGTTTGGGAACCTCAGGATCTCATCTCTGCTGTTTGCAGATGATGTTGTTCTGTTGGCTTCATCAAATCAGGACCTCCAGCGCGCACTGGGGCGGTTTGCAGCCGAGTGTGAAGCGGCCGGGATGAGGATCAGCACCTCCAAATCTGAGGCCATGGTTCTCCACCGGAAAAAGGTGGCTTCCCCGCTTCAGGTCGGTGGGGAGTCCTTACCTCAAGTGGAGGAGTTCAAGTATCTCGGGGTCTTGTTCACGAGTGAGGGACGGATGGAGCGTGAGATCGATAGACGGATCGGTGCAGCGTCAGCAGTGATGCGGTCGCTGTATCGGACTGTTGTGGTGAAGAGAGAGCTGAGTCAGGGGGCAAAGCTCTCGATTTACCGATCGATCTACGTTCCCACCCTCACCTATGGTCATGAGATCTGGGTAATGACCGAAAGGACAAGATCGCGAATACAAGCGGCCGAAATGAGTTTCCTTCGCAGGGTGGCTGGGCGCACCCTCCGAGATCGGGTGAGGAGCTCAGTTACCCGGGAGGAGCTCGGGGTAGAGTCGCTACTCCTTCACGTCGAAAGGAGCCAGCTGAGGTGGCTAGGGCATCTGTTCCGGATGCCTCCTGGTCGCCTCCCTCGGGAGGTGTTCCAGGCATGTCCTATTGGGAGGAGGCCTCGTGGAAGGCCCAGGACACGCTGGTGGGACTATGTCTCCGAGCTGGCCTGGTGTCGCCTCGGGGTCCCCCCAGAACAGCTGGAGGAGGTGTGCGTGGATCGGGAAGTCTGGGCATCTCTGCTGAGACTGCTGCCTCCGCGACCCGGCCCGGATAAAGCGGAAGAAAATGGATGGATGGATGGATGGATTATAAAAAACATTTACAAGAGGTTGACTCAAGTGCTCTCAATCTGGACTTAAATTCATTCAATGGAATAAGATCAGTTATTTTCCAGTCTTTTTGCAACGTGTTCCATGTAGAAGGAGCAGAGTGAACAAATGCCCTTTTTCCCAGTTCTGAACGGGCAAACGGAACAGTGAGCAACAAATGATCATTTGAACGCAAACTATAAGAGCCAACACTCCTCCGTGAGATTAGGTTACAGATGTAAGAGGGCAGTAGACCAAGCATGGCTTTATAAATAAAAGTATACCAATGACTCAGCCTCCTGGAGGACAAAGAAGGCCATCCCACTCGCTTCACAGAGTAACTGTGAGTTAACTCTCTTTAGAGTAAAACTTCAGTGTTTTTAAGGGTGGGGGGGGGGGGAGAAGAACCACAGTGGTACATAAATTCACGTTGAACATAATTGAGTGTGTGGGTGGAGCCACAGGTTACAGTTCTAAGTACTGTCTTCAAAGCAGACACACAGTAAATGCTCCAGTGTTAATTTGACACTGTTTGGTGTCTATATAGTTCACACCTTCTCAGTGTAAATGTGAATGACACTCTTCGGCGTTAACTACAGGTCAGACACCATGAGTGACAGTAACATCACGCTAAATACAGTGTGCTCTTTGTTTCCGGTATCCAAAAAGCTGAGGCCTCATTGCGCTTCAGTCACAGGCCTACAGGTGAAGAATGAAGTCATGGAGGTTCTGCTTTAGACAGAAATTTAGACTTCTGATGGATATAAGAAGTAAAGACAAACAAAAAAAAAGTATTTATCATTAACTAGTTTAACAGGTGAAACTCTTTATATACTTTTATATTATGTATAATAAATTAAATAAACAAACCCTTGTTATTTGCATCTGCTGCAGAGTCATGTTTGACCCAGTTCCTCTGAGTTGTGGTGCAGCAGGACTGATGTGGACAGATGTTACAGAAGAAGCTCAGGAAGTTTCTGCAACAGTTACTACAGTAACTGTTTTCTCCAAAGTAAAAGTAGATCTACCACAGTCCTGTCCACATCTGTCATGGTCCACCATGACCCACCACGACTCAGCGGAACCGGGACACACATGACCTACTACACTGGATAGAAGTGAAGGCATTTTATGAATATATAAAGCAAAACACATTATGTAATTTTAAGATTTTTTATTTCCCTCCAATTCTTGATATAAATAAACAACTTAAGTTTCAGTACTAAATTTGTACTTCCACCAGCAGTTTAGTTGACTGAAGAGCAATGAGGCCTCAGCCTTTTTACTGAAAACAAACAGCACACGCCCACGTGGGTAACGACAGTGAGACCTGGACGGGGGTGATGGGGAAGAACGGCCTCCCCGATCTGAACCCGAGTGGTGTTCTGTTATTGGACTTCTGTGCTAGTTACAGTTTGTCCATAACGAACACCATGTTTGAGCACAAGGGTGTCCATAAGTGCACGTGGCACCAGGACACCCTAGGCCAGAGGTCGATGATCGACTTTGTAGTTGTGTCATCTGATCTCCGGCCGCGTGTCTCGGACACTCGGGTAAAGAGAGCGGCTGAGCTGTCAACTGATCACCACCTGGTGGTGAGCTGGATCCGCTGGCAGGGGAGGAAGCCGGTCAGACCTGGTAGGCCCAAACGTGTTGTGAGGGTCTGTTGGGAACGTCTGGTGGATCCCTCTGTCAGTAGGGTCTTCAACTCCCACCTCCGGAAGGGCTTCACCCAGATTCCGAGGGAGGTTGGAGACATGGAGTCTAAGTGGACCATGTTCTCCTCCTCTATTGTCGATGCGGCTGCTCGCAGCTGTGGCCGTAAGGTCTCCGCTGCCTGTCGCGGCGGCAATCCCCGAACCCAGTGGTGGCGCCCGGAAGTAAGGGATGCCATCAAGCTGAAGAAGGAGTCCTACCTGGCCTTGTTGGCTGGTGGGACTCTGGAGGCAACTGAGAGGTACCGGCAGGCCAAGCGTGCTGCAGCTCGTGCAGTCACAGAGGCAAAAACTCGGGTCTGGGAGGAGTTTGGAGAAGCCATGGAGGAGGACTATCGGTCGCCTCGAAGAGATTCTGGCAAACCATCCGGCGGTTGAGAGAGGGAGAAGCAGTGCTTCACCAACACTGTTTACAGTGCGGGCGGGGAGCTGTTGACCTCGACTGGGTCGAGGCGGTCGGGCGGTGGAAGGAGTACTTCGAGGATCTCCTCAATCCCACCATCACGTCTTCCGATGAGGAAGCAGAGGCTGGGGACTCGGAGGGGGGCTTGCCCATCACCCAAGCTGAAGTCACCGAGGTGGTTAGAAAGCTCCTCGGTGGCAAGGCTCCGGGGGTGGATGAGATTCGTCCTGAGTACCTTAAGTCTCTGGATGTGTAGCTGTCTTGGCTGACACGTCTCTGCAACATTGCGTGGCAGTCTGGGACAGTGCCCCTGGATTGGCAGACCGGGGTGGTGGTCCCTCTCTTTATGAAGGGAGATCGGAGGGTGTGCTCCAATTACAGAGGGATCACACTCCTCAGCCTTCCCGGCAAGGTCTATTCCAGGGTGCTGGAGAGGAGGATCCGGCCGATAGTCGAACCTCGGATCCAGAAGGAACAATGCAGTTTTCGTCCTGGTCATGGCACACCGGACCAGCTCTATACCCTTCATCGGGTGCTCGAGGGGTCATGGGAGTTCGCCCAACCAGTCCACATGTGCTTTGTGGATCTGGAGAAAGCGTTCTACCGTGTTCCTCGTGGTGCCCTGTGGGGGGTGCTCTGGGAGTATGGGGTCTAGGGCCCTCTACTAAGGGCTGTCCGATCCTTGTATGACCGCAGCAGGAGCTTGATTCACATTGCCGGCAGTAAGTCAGATCTGTTCCCGGTGCGTGTTGGTCTCCGCTAGGGCTGCCCTTTGTCACCGGTTCTGTTCATTACCTATATGGACAGAATTTCTAGGCGCAGCCAGGGGCCGGAGGGTGTCCGGTTTGGGAACCTCAGGATCTCATCTCTGCTGTTTGCAGACAATGTTGTTCTGTTGGCTTCATCAAATCAGGACATTCAGCACGCTCTGGGGCGGTTTGCAGCCGAGTGTGGAGCGGCCAGGATGAGGATCAGCACCTCCAAATCCGAGGCCATGGTTCTCCACCGGAAAAAGGTGGCTTCCCCTCTTCAGGTCGGTGGAGAGTCCTTGCCCCAAGTGGAGGAGTTCAAGTATCTCGGGGTCTTGTTCACGAGTGAGGGACGGATGGAGCGTGAGATCGATAGACGGATCGGTGCAGCGTCAGCAGTGATGCGGTCGCTGTATCGGACTGTTGTGGTGAAGAGGGAGCTGAGTTGGGGGGCAAAGCTCTCGATTTACCGATCGATCTACGTTCCCACCCTCACCTATGGTCATGAGATCTGGGTAATGACCGAAAGGACAAGATCGCGGATACAAGCGGCTGAAATGAGTTTCCTTCGCAGGGTGGCTGGGCACACCCTTCGAGATCGGGTGAGGAGCTCTGTTACCCGGGAGGAGCTCGGAGTAGAGTCGCTGCTCCTTCACGTCGAAAGGAGCCAGCTGAGGTGGCTAGGGCATCTGTTCCGGATGCCTCCTGGCCGCCTCCCTCAGGAGGTATTCCAGGCATGTCCTATTGAGAAGAGGCCTCGTGGAAGGCCCAGGACATGCTGGTGGGACTATGTCTCCGAGCTAGCCTGGTGTCGCCTCGGGGTCCCCCAGAACAGCTGGAGGAGGAGTGCGTGGATCGAGAGGTCTGGGCATCCTTGCTGAGACTGCTGCGTCCGCAACCCTGACCCAGGTAAAGCGGAAGAAAATGGATGGATGGACAAAGAGCACATTGTATTTAGCGTCAAGTTTCTGTCACTCACGGTGTGACACTGAAGTTAACACTGAAGAGTGTCATTCACTTTCACACTGAGAAGGTGTGAACTATATAGATGTTAATGGTGTTAGTATAGACGGGTTAAAATCCTGGTAATGGGTTTTGAGCGCCACGTGTGGCAGGGTGTGGGAGTGCCCCCGAGTAAGTGTTACTCGGGGCTGTGTACATATTGTCCCACCTTTTTGGTTATATATATGTTTTATGTACCTGGTTGAATGTGCGTTAGTTGTCTTGTGTATTTTATTTTGTTGGTCCAACGTTGAGAACATCCGGTCTGGGAGTATATAGGGATGGCTCCTCCTCTTCCTCCCTCTCTGATATCTGTGTCTTGAGACGAGACCACGTTGGGTCAACCCCACATGTTAGTGGGCTAACGCCGCTTTTGTTTCTGCTCGCCAGAATAAATGGGCTTGGAGCGTTGCTCCCCCCCAACTACAGCCTGGGTCTCTCTGAGGGTGTCAGAGCACAGCAACACAACGCAGAGACACATAATATAGGTCACATTGGTGCCGTGACTCCGTTTCGAACTGGACCAGACGTTGCTGGGTCCACGGTGTCTAGTGGCTGGGCTCCAGGACGGTTCTCCTGCGCCACCGCCGCTTCGCCACTGGGAGCCGCCATCGCCACACGAGGGGCTGTTCGCGCTCAGACCACCGGAGCGGGAAACTACATCGGTGACGTCAGCGACTTCTTCGAGCCGCTGATATGGACTCGGAGGAGCTGCACACGCCTGCCATGGCCGGCAGGGGGCGCGGAGCTCTGGTGTCTCCTCTCCCGTTTCCTTTAAGTGATGTGGGTAGTAGTGTTACTCGAGGCAGAGCTATGCCTCGTGACATGAATAATGTGAGTTTTGGTCTGCCTAAGTGCAGCACGGGACATGTGTTTGATGATGAAACTGTGGGGGGAATGAACCAGATGGGTGAAATGATGCAACAGATGGGTCACATGTTAGCTGATAATATTGTGTCTAGGTTGAACACGTCTGGCTCTTCTGCCGAGTCTCCCAGGGCTCCTGATTCGCCTCCACAGGCCAATGATTCCATGTATAGTCGTAGTTTAAACCTTTCAAATGTCACGTTTATTGAAAAAGGTGCCAAAGAGCCACCGGTCTATAGAGGGGATGGTTCAGATGTTTTGGCTATCGATGAATGGGAAGATTTGATGAAGGTTTATCTCCGCAAAAGTAATGTTCCCGTTGAATGCAGAACGGAGGAAATCCTTATCTATTTAAAGGGCAAAGCTAGAAATGTCGTGAAGCTGGGTATTAAAAATGGGGGTCTGAATTCCACACAAGGGCCCGAGGCCATTTATGGTCTTTTACGTAAGCATTTTGGCGCTGGGCTGTGCTCCTCGGTCCCACTCGCTGAGTTTTACTCCATTCGCCCCACGGTTAATGAGGATGCGTATGATTTTTGGGTACGGTTAAACAATGCTGCGGACACTGCCATTAGCTGCCTCGCGGGGATGGGGAAATTCTCCGATATTCCTGGGGAGGATGTCACCCGGTTATTCATAAGACACTGCCCGAACAAAGAGCTTTCTTACACATTCCGGTCTAAGACTATTGATAAGTGGTCGGCTCGCGAGGTCCAGGAGGTGCTGGACGAGTACCATTTAGAAAATAGCTCTAGAAGAGCCAGTGTAATGAATACGGTTGCTGTGAATAAAGGTGACATTGCCGCTAATGTACTTCCCACTGCTAATGTATCTGACCACTCAGCGCTTGAGAAGCTAGCCGCCATGTTGGAAAGGGTTTTGTCGCAAACTCAAGATGGCGTCCAGATTGCCCAGACACCGCGTCGAGACACACGGTATCCCAAAATAGACGGTTTAAACAGCATGCCGTGTGCGGTCTGTAGAGATGTGTCCCACACCACGTACACGCATTGTTGGAAGCATAAACTGTGTTTTCGGTGCCACGCGCAGGGCCACTCCAGCCATGCTTGTTCCCGGGGCGTTAACACTTCTCCCTCCGGGCCTCAAGGGAAACTAGTCAGTCTGCGTGTAGGGGAGGACAGCGTAGATGGGGATTCTTCACCTCCCACAATGGACAGTGCGGTACATCCTGGTTCCGGGCGTGCAGCTTACAGCGACAAAGTGCCGCTGGGCAAGACACCAGTTGTACAGGTATTGCAAAGACTTTCAGAAACCGACTCGTTATTTCACACGGACGTTATCATGGACAACGGTTACGTTATCAAGGCCTTAGTGGACAGTGGATCTATGGCGTGCACTATTAATGGAGAGACTGATTCGATAATGAAGAGGGATTATCCGGAGATTGACAGGAAGCGAGCGGATGAGTATGTCATCGTGGGCTGCGGAGGTCAACCGGTAATGCCTACCGCTCTGTACGACCTCTCTGTTTTGGTGTACGGTATCAAGGTCGTCGTCCCGGTCCTAGTGGTACCCGGCCAGTCCGACAGCATGATCCTGGGGAGTAACGTGTTGAAATGGCTCATGAAGCGGATCGAAGACGGAGAAATAGACTCGAGTAAGATGGGCGCTTTCGGTGAAGAGCTACCCCAGCTGCTATCACTGTTGTCCCATACAGTGCACCGTACGGACACCTCGGCGCTGGATTTTGGGACTGCAAAATTAAAAAGGTGTGTCACGCTACAGCCTTTGACTGAACATTTGGTGTGGGCTAAATTACCGTCTGTAGACGCTTCGGCGGTGGGGAGCTCTGTTATCGTAGAACCCACTCGATCTAAAACGAGACCAGCGCAGATCTTGGTGGGGAGAGTTGTCACCACTCTGTATGGGGATGGGTGGGTTCCCGTTAAAATAGTGAACCCTACGGAGAAAGCACTCACTCTGAAGAAAAATGCCAAACTGGTGGATGTTTCGCCTAGTTTGTCAGTGCAAGATCTACCGGAGCCACAACGAGTTCAGTCAAATATCCAGCGCACGACGGAGACTCCAGTTTTGAAAACTGAGAACGAGATAAACAAGACCCTCATCGACATGGGACTCTCGGAAGTGGATATCACGTCGTGTGAAGTGTCCTTGGAGTGGAAAAACAAGCTACTCAACCTGATCGAACGATACGACTCCACATTCTCTAGGCACAAGATGGATTGTGGAGAGGCGAAAGACTTTGTACACAGGATACGGTTGATGGATGACAAGCCGTTCAGACTTCCATACCGGCGTGTCCCTCCTTGCCATTATGAGAAACTGAGGACAGCTTTAAACGAGATGGAGGAAGTTGGGATCATCAAGAAGTCCCAGAGCGAGTATGCGTCTCCGCTAGTCCTCGTCGTGAAACCCAATGGTGATTTACGCATCTGTAATGACTTTCGGTGGCTTAATGCAAGAACTATTAAAGATGCACATCCCTTGCCCCACCAGACTGATGCGCTCGCGGCGCTTGGGGGCAATGTGTTCTTCTCCACCATGGATCTCACCTCGGGGTTTTACAACGTTCCGTTACACGAGGATGACAAACGGTACACCGCCTTCTCCTCCCCGTTCGGGCTGCACGAGTATAACAGGATGCCCCAAGGATGACCAACAGCCCCGCAACATTCATGCGCATGATGATGTCGATCTTCGGTGACGAAAACTTTACCAGCCTGTTGTGTTACCTGGACGACTTGATGGTGTTTGCGCCGTCCGAACAGATTGCGCTAGAGCGTTTGGAGATGGTATTTTCGCGGTTAGCTGCAAACAATCTTAAGCTTTCCCCCAAGAAATGTCACTTCCTCCGGCGTTCTGTAAAGTTTTTGGGCCACATCGTCTGCGAAGAGGGCATGAGAACCGACCCCAGTAAAGTCCAGGCCATCGGGGACATTAGGGAAACGGACCTCATGGAGAGAGACGGTAAAACCCCCTGCGCTAAAAAGATTAGGTCCTTTTTAGGCATGGCCTTGTATTACCACCACTTTATTGAAGGCTGTTCAGCCAAGGCTAGGCCCCTGTTTAGTCTCGTGTCAGAGCCCTCCACTCCCAAGAAAAAGGGTAGACCCCCCCAAGCCTAAGTTCAAGAAAGGATTAGTGAGATTGACCCCCACTGACTGGACTGACGACTGTAGGGTAGCTTTCGAGACCCTCAAACATGATTTGATACACAGTGTGACGTTGGCTCATCCAGATTTTGACGCTCCTTTTATCCTCGCTGTAGACGCTTCTTTCGACGGGATAGGCGCTGTTCTTTCGCAATTGCCACCTGGTAGTAAGATCGCCAGACCTGTGGCTTTTGCCAGTAAAACTTTGTCTCAAGCCCAGTTGAATTACCCAGCTCACCGCCTGGAGTTTTTAGCTCTTAAGTGGGCTGTGTGCGACAAATTCGGCCATTGGTTAAAGGGACGGACCTTCTCTGTTTGGACTGACAATAATCCACTGACTTATATATTGACTAAGCCCAAACTTGACGCTTGCGAACAGAGGTGGGTGGCGAAGTTAGCGGCGTATAGCTTCGATCTTAACTATGTCCCGGGCCCTAAGAACGTAGTTGCTGACGCACTTAGTAGGGAGCCGTTTGTTAAGTCTTGCGTGGCCCACCGTCTAGTGTCTGAACCGTACTCTCATCTACTCGCCCAAGTTAATGAGTTAGCGGACCAGAGAGTCCAAGACGCGTTTAGGTGCACGAACAACTGCCAACGCGTAGACGAGTCTGGGGATTCCGCCAATTCGCTTTCCCCACAGCCATCTCTGTCCTTCGACGAAGTCCAAGCGGTGTTAAGCGCCCAGAGTGAAGGGGGCGCCAGTCCGTTGCGTGTCACTTGTGCTGATGTCCCGCAACTAGCGTGTATCACCGACAGTGCTTCGTTCCCGCTGAGCCAGCTTGTGTCCATGCAAGAACAGGACGGCACCCTGAATAGAGTCTTCTATTACGTGCAAAGGCGGAAAAGACCCACCAAGCGTGAGCGCGCACGTGAACCAGGTGGTGTGAAGAACCTTCTCAAACACTGGGCGAAGTTGTCCATCAAGGACGGGTTGTTGTTCCGGTCGAAAAGAGACAGTAAAATGAACGTGACGCTCCATCAGTTCGTTGTACCGAGCGCCTTGAAACAACAAGTCCTCACTGGCCTCCACGATTCAGCGGGTCACCAGGGCCAAGCGCGGACGCTATCTCTGGCCAGGCAAAGGTTTTTCTGGATAGGGATGGAAAAGGACGTCATCAACCACGTCAGGAAGTGCTTCAGATGCATCGTGGGTAAAACGCCTGAACCACACGGACGTGCTCCCTTGGAAAGCATCCAAACCTCGGAGCCGATGGAGTTGGTTTGCATCGACTTCTGGACTGCTGAACAGACGGACAAAAATGTGTCGATGTCTTGGTCGTCACTGACCATTTTTCGAAATTGGCGCACGCATTTCCCTGCAAGAATCAGTCGGCTAAACAAGTCGCCCGCCGATTGTGGAATGACTTTTTCTGCGTGTATGGCTTCCCAAAGCGCATCCACTCAGACCAAGGTGCAAATTTGAGAGCAGTCTCATGAAAGAACTTTTGACGCTGTCTGGGGTCCAGAAATCGCACACGACGCCATACCATCCTATGGGGAATGGCATCACAGAACGGTTCAACAGGACTCTGGGGAACATGATCCGTGCTTTGCCCCCGCAGTCGAAAGCAAGATGGCCCCAGATGTTGCAAATGCTGACTTTTTGCTACAACTGCACAGAACATGAGACCACGGGATTGCGCCCTTCTACCTCATGTTTGGGAGAGTTCCACGCTTGCCAGTCGATATCGTTTTCCAGCATGTGCTTGAAGGTACACCTGTCGTTGACCACCATGAGTTTATTGCAGCTTTGAGGCGGGATTTAGCTGAGGCATCGCGTATTGCCCTCCAAAACAGTAGGACAGCTCAGGCCCGTCAGACAGAAAACTACAATCGTAAGGCTAAGGGTGCGGCTCTCGTCGTGGGTGATCAAGTTTTACTCGCCAATCGAGGGGAGAGAGGGAAGCGGAAAGTTGCGGACAAATGGGTTTCGACGGTGTTTGAAGTTATTTCCGTGAGGCCGGGCGTAAATGTCTACTCCATCAAAGACCCTGACACTCAGAAAGTCAAAACGGTATATAGAAATCTTCTACTCCCTGTCAGTTTCCTTTCGTCGAATGTAGAGAGCCCATGTGCGTCTAATTGCTCCTCATTAGCGAACGACGAACCAGAAATTCCTGTTGAGACACAGGACAGTGAGACTAGGACGATTAATTGGCTTTTGAACACTGAAAATGGTTCTTACCAGAGTGTAGAAGCGAGTCTTGTCGACGAAGAGACCGTGTCCGATCCGTTTGCTGAGTCTGATGTGGATTCGGTGGCGTTGAGTCCGTGTGACGGCGCTTCAGTTCGTGTTGAATCTGATGGCGCGCTCTCTCAATTGCCAATTAGTGTGAGCGACCACAACACACCTGAGAACCTATCAGAACTAGCCTCCGCAGACGTAGTGACGTGTGACGCAGTAGCTGACGCGCAACTGTTACCTGTGCGTACCAGAACAGGCAGATTGGTTAACCCCCCCGCTCGGTTAATTTGTGAAATGAATGAACAAAATGTAGAGTTAGGGGGACCCTCAATGCCTGTGAGATTCGTTATCTCTTTTGTAAATAGTATGTTCACGCAAGGGAAGGCTTACCAGCTTCCATTGGTTTTGTGTTAGGGAGGTTTTGTAACTCCCATTGAGAGGAAGAGGTGTAAAAAAAAATTTTTTTGTCATGAGTATCACTGCAGTACGAGGGGTGTAAACGGCACTCTTCATACCCGCGTGGAGTAGGGCTCTACTCTGTGCTTCCTTTGGGATGGATTATTCCGGTTTTGGGGGTTACTCTTGTATATATTTTTTTTTCTCCTCCTTCTGTATTTTTGGTTATGCATCCCCGATTACTCAGGATTTTGGGGGGTGTATGTAATGGTGTTAGTATAGACGGGTTAAAATCCTGGTAATGGGTTTTGAGCGCCACGGTGTGGCAGGGTGTGGGAGTGCCCCCGAGTAAGTGTTACTCGGGGCTGTGTACATATTGTCCCACCTTTTTGGTTATATATATGTTTTATGTACCTGGTTGAATGTGCGTTAGTTGTCTTGTGTATTTTATTTTGTTGGTCCAACGTTGAGAACATCCGGTCTGGGAGTATATAGGGATGGCTCCTCCTCTTCCTCCCTCTCTGATATCTGTGTCTTGAGACGAGACCACGTTGGGTCAACCCCACATGTTAGTGGGCTAACGCCGCTTTTGTTTCTGCTCGCCAGAATAAATGGGCTTGGAGCGTTGCTCCCCCCAACTACAGCCTGGGTCTCTCTGAGGGTGTCAGAGCACAGCAACACAACGCAGAGACACATAATATAGGTCACATAGACACCAAACAGTGTCAAATTAACACTGGAGCATTTACTGTGCAGGGTCAGCAGTCGTCAACATGAGTAGCTTTAAAGTTATAACAGCACTAAGGCAAAGGCCTGGGGAGAGCTGTCACATACCATGGACTTACTGCTCCACTCAAGTATGAACTATGTGCGCGAGGCAGTTCGAGATCAAACAAGTGGCAGTCAGATAAGTCACCCTGTCAGTGTTGTCAGTCATCCTCACATAAGCTTCAGCTAATGAACATAGGCTTCCTCACGGGTTGAAAACACTGTGCTGTTGTGCATGCTGGTTATACCTGTGGATCTAGCAAACAAACATTTTAACACTGGCTTTGGGACAATAATTCACAAAACTGCTTTGCTGTGATACTTTTACCGTCAATAGTGAACGATAATTCTGTCCTAGCAGTTCAGTAATGTACAGTGCAAAAGGTTAGGGCCTGGTTTACTAAACCTTTTCACATTGCAATTGCAAATGTATATATGTGTAATTATAATGTTCTTATTTTCACAATAGTACTTGTGCATGATAAATAGTGAATTAAACTTCTGTCTAAAGCAGAAGCTCCATAACTTCCTTCTTCACCTATTGGTGACCGACTGAAGTGTTTTGTTTGTTTTGTTTCTTTGTATACTTTATAGTCTCCGCATGTGTGTCCCTCTTCCTCTGAGTTATGGAGTGTGGTACCCACAGTTTTAATTTGGAAACAGTGAAATGATCCTCGAGTGCAGTCGGCTGTAACATGGACCTGTCCACATCAGTCATGATCCACCCTGACTCAGAGGAACCGGGACACACATGACCCTGTTATTACAGGGTCATGTGTGTCCCTGTAATAACAGGCACTACAAGTTAATGTTTGTTGATCTTTGAGATGTGTTTTATTTTCTGCTAGAGAAAAATGGATTGTGTGGCGCGATGCTGCCTTAGACTGCAGCAGCTCAGATAAAAGTCCTGTTGAACAAAGGCAGGGCTGGGCATGAATGCATCTGCCTTGAGTTTGATGGTTGATTGCTATAAGAATGTCAACATCTCTCGTGTACCATCACTCAGCCTTTCAGCTGTTTTCCATAATACGGGCGTGGACACGAACCAGAGGAGACGCTCTGTTTGTTTGTGCAGAGCTTATGCAACTGTGCTGTTTTAACAAGGCCCGAAATAAAAGAGCTTTAATAATCTGCCAAAGAGCTACTGTTGACAACTTTGTTCTTAGCACAGTGATTGGCACATGCAAATAAGCAGTTTTCACGTCCATTTGGTGAAGTTTTAAGATGTAGTGTACTTCCATCTGCATTAAACTACGCACTGACATCATGTCCGCAGTTGGAGAAAAAGTTTCCTTGTAGTCGATGCCTGCAACCTTTAGCAACGTATCTGGACTTAAATGTTATGGCCAGACCTTATCGGTCTGGGTTTTCCTTTATCGCATAAACTCATTTTCCCCCTGCTGCATTTTTACCTCTGCAATGTGGTCAGAGTGAATGTGTCATCTTTTAGCGATCTCATTTCGTCTTCTATGGCATTAGACCACACTCAAAATAAGGAAACTGGTGGGCTGTTACGTTAACTAAATTGTAACATGTATTATGTAAGCGATAATTTCATGTTTCCAAGATGAACATGATTAACTCATGATGGGATGCATGAAATCAGAAATAACTCTTTGAATGAATGTAAACAAAAAAAATGGAAAGTATTTAAATTAAATGGCGCTCTTTCAGCATTAAGCAATCGTTTTAGTCCAACACATGGGTCTCAAACTCATTTGGACTGGGGGCCAAAAATGCAAACCCAGTGTTGGTCGGGGGCCGTACCAGACAAAGCCTTTTTTATTAAGTCAATTATGATTTAGCAACGTTTTATTGTTTTCTATAATATACCTTAAAACAGACTGTACATTAACTATCTGCACATTTTTAAGCTTCCAGAGGTTTCCAACTGGCCAAACATTTGCTGAGCTTCTAAATTTTAAATTACAGACTCAGACTATGAGTGTTTTTGTAATTAATCTAATTTTGGTTCAGGTAAATTGGTTCAGGGCATCAGTGAATGATCTTTCAGGAGTCAGGTCCAGATTCTGTATGTTGGCCTATTTAGAGAGAAATGCAAAATGTGCAACAAATGTCATTTTAATTTAGTGTAGAAAGGCCCAACCAGGGACTGGAGCTGATAAGCACACGCAATAAGCTTCAGCTACAAAGCAGTTCTGTACTGTGTTAATTTTCAATTACCCTGTCATATAAATAAATACATAAATGAATGTGTAGACTTGCCAACTCTCCAAATGGCATTTTACAGACTCTGGTGTGTTTCAGATCAGCTCAGTGAAATTCACCTCATGTAAATAATGTGGAGTCATTGGCCTCATGCCTTTTTGTGACCTACAGTTAGATAATCGATGTTGCTTATTTTATTTTTTTTACTGTCAATGCTGCTGTAATTATTTGCAGCATTTTATATACATTTCCATGTTCTCTATTTTTAATTTAACTAAACTAAATCATGGTGCAGCAGGACTGATGTGGACAGATGTTACCGAAGAAGCTCATGAGGTTCATTTCTTCAACACAGTTAGTATAGTAACTATATCTATCTGTCATGGTCCACCATGACTTTACATCTGATACAAATGACAGGAGTTTTCTTTTCTTTTCTTTTTAGAATGAGAGTAATTAAACATTAAGCAATATTAATTATTATTAATTATATAAATTCAGGATTTCTCCACTTATTACTAAGGAATAGGTACATTTTTTCTGATATAGTTTAAACTTTATGTGTTTCAGAAAATGATTTAACTCTTATATGCAGCAGAAGCATGAAGTACTGTCTAAAGCAGACTCTCTATGTCCCTCTTCTTCACCTGTTGATGGTACCGACATATGTTCTCTGACTTTTTGTCAAAATAAAGGCCACATTGTATTTAGCGTCATGTTACTGTCACTTGTGGTGTCTGATTGAGCGGCCTGAGAGAGAGGAGCTTCCGAAACAGGTGGAAGACTGTCAGAACGCGAGGGAAAAACTTTAGTTGTTCAGCTAGTGTGTGAATGACATTCTTCAGTGTTAACTACGTCAGACACCATGAGTGACAGTAACATGACGCTAAATAATATGTGCTTTTGTTTCCAGTTAAAAGGTTGAGGCCTCATTGCTCTCCAGTCACAGAGCGACAGGTGAAGAAGGAAGTCATGGATATTCTGCTTTAGACAGAACTTAAGACTTCTGATGGATATAAGAAGTAAAGACAAAAAATTAAGCTTTTGTTTTTAACAAGTTTTTTTTAACAATTGAGAGGTAAAACTCTTTATAAACTTTTATATTATGTATAATAAATTAACTAAACAAACCCTGGTCATTTGTCTCTGCTGTAGAGTCAGGTTTGACCCAGTTCCTCTGAGTCATGGTGCAGCAGGACAGATGTTACAGAAGACGCTCAGGAGGTTCATTTCTTCAACAGCTACTATTATAACTTTTTTCTCCAAAGTAAAAGTAGATCTACCACAGTCCTGTCCACATCTGTCATGGTCCACCATGACTCAGTGGAACTGGGACACACATGACCAACTACACTGGATAGAAGTGAATGTGTCTTATAAATATATAAATCCAAACACATTATGTAAATTTCACTCCAACACTTGATATACAGTGAGGAAAATAAGTATTTGAACACCTTGCTATTTTGCAAGTTCTCTCACTTAGAAATCATGGAGGGGTCTGAAATTGTCATCGTACAGTAGGTGCATGTCCACTGTGAGAGACATAATCTAAAAAAAAAAAATCCAGAAATCACAATGTATGATTTTTTAACTATTTATTTGTATGATACAGCTGCAAATAAGTATTTGAACACTTGAGAAAATCAATGTTAATATTTGGTACAGTAGCCTTTGTTTGCAATTACAGAGGTCAAACGTTTCCTGTAGTTTTTCACCAGGTTTGCACACACTGCAGGAGGGATTTTGGCCCACTCCTCCACACAGATCTTCTCTAGATCAGTCAGGTTTCTGGGCTGTCGCTGAGAAACACGGAGTTTGAGCTCCCTCCAGGTCTGGAGACTGGCTAGGCCACACCAGAACCTTGATATGCTTCTTACAGAGCCACTGCTTGGTTATCCTGGCTGTGTGCTTCGGGTCATTGTCATGTTGGAAGACCCAGCCTCGACCCATCTTCAATGCTCTAACTGAGGGAAGGAGGTTGTTCCCCAAAATCTCGCAATACATGGCCCCGGTCATCCTCTCCTTAATACAGTGCAGTCGCCCTGTCCCATGTGCAGAAAAACACCCCCAAAGCATGATGCTACCACCCCCATGCTTCACAGTAGGGATGGTGTTCTTGGGATGGTACTCATCATTCTTCTTCCGCCAAACACGTTTAGTGGAATTATGACCAAAACGTTCCATTTTGGTCTCATCTGACCACATGACTTTCTCCCATGACTCCTCTGGATCATCCAAATGGTCATTGGCAAACTTAAGACGGGCCTTGACATGTGCTGGTTTAAGCAGGGGAACTGTAATAAGATTTGTAAATATGTGAATAAAGTTATAATAAAATCATAATTATG
Organism: Neogobius melanostomus; assembly: GCA_007210695.1. Classification (NCBI taxonomy): domain Eukaryota; kingdom Metazoa; phylum Chordata; class Actinopteri; order Gobiiformes; family Gobiidae; genus Neogobius; species Neogobius melanostomus. Next base: position 79,622 of record VHKM01000163.1, read on the forward strand.
TGAATGATGCAACAGCCAAGTATTTGAATTTATCTTCAAGGTTAGCATATGTCTCACAATGTTCCAGTAGTATCTAAGAAGATACTGTTTGGTATCAAAAGTACGTGAGAAAGCAGCCTGGTATCAGGTTGACCATGTGTAGTAAGACAACGGAGTGAACTGGACGAACGTAAATCGAGGTTGGCCCCGGACTGTCTAGGTCAGACTGGGTATTATTGACATCAGGTGTCCTTGTACAGGCCGGGCCTTCCTTGATTAAGTATAGTGTGATTCATGTTTTAAGATATGATGTGATACATGTGTTTGAGAGGTGACGAGCAAATATCTGTAAACTCCACCTCCCTATGTGTGATATGCTGTGGAAAAACCAAATAAAAGGCTGTACCAAAAAACAACTCGTTGAGAATGGGTGCATCACTCTGCGTAGCTGTGATGTCCGGCGATTCTCCCTTGCAAGCCAACCAAAGTATTGATCTCTGTGTCGTTTTCTTCTAGTTGAAGCGTTCTCCAGAATTGGAAAACAAAGGTATTAACCCTAATTTTCTGACATACAGATGGTCCTTCGAGCCGCTTGACAGCTGATCTTCGTGGAGGGTGAACTGAAAATTGGACAGGTAGTCGACAGGTAGTCGGCAACACAATGTCCAAGGAGCAGGGAGAGGAGACGAGGCAGGTAGGCGAGCAGCAGTAGAGGAGAGACAGCGCAGCGAAAGGGAGGCAGCCAGCCGAGCAGAGGAGGAGAGACAGAGTAGGGAGAGAGAGGCAGATAGGCGAGCAGCAGTGGAGGAGAGGGAGCGCAGAGAAAGGGAGCAAAGGGAAGAAATACAAAAAGAACAGAGGGAGAGAGAGAGGAAAAAAAGAATTAATAAAACAGGAAGAGAGGCAGAGGAGGAAGGCCGCAGAGGCAGCAAATAAACATACAGAACAATCAGACACACAAGGGGAGGCATACTCTGAGGACGAAACACTGGACCGCAGCACTTTTAGGTTTGACTCATACACAAATGACATGACTGAACGACTGATCCCACCCCCACCGTACAACCCAGGAGCAAGCAGTAGACTTTACCCAGATCTGCCCGAGGAACCACAAGAAGTAAACATGGGCTCAATGTATAGACAGCCCAATTGTGATAATCAGCCCCACCACAATCAGTTTAACCTAAGAGACCGCACAGAAATAAAAAAACCTATGAGGTACCGTACCAATGGGGACGAAGGGCAATTCTACCCCCTGATTGAAGTCCCAAATGGACAAGGGGGTACACAACGGGTTTATCGCACATGGACCATGAAAGACGTAAAAGAGGTCTTAGAGGAAGTCCCAGACCCAAAGATAAACATTGACAAAACCTTGAGCGTACTGGAGCTGATTATCACAAATCACAAGTTGAACGGTGTAGAAATAGAGCAGTGTTTCAGGCGAGTGTTTGGACTACAGTATATTCATATACAAGGGAACTGGACCCCGATAACAGACGGAGTAGCAACACCATTTAGTCAAAGCACGATAACACAACTGTCACAGGGAGCTGATGGAGGTTTGTGGGGTAGGGCAAAGGAAGGTTATAAACGGAAAACTGACTATGCCATCATACACAACACTAAACAGAAAGACACAGAAACAGTCCAGGATTTCAGATGCAAAATGACAGGGATATTCAAAGATCACAGTGGTATCCCCGAAAGTGCAGATGTACATAGCGCATATCAACAGCAGTTAAAAAAGGCCATATGTGACGGGCTTAGACCTGCCATAAAACATTGGATTAGCAAAAACTATGTGCATATGACAACAGGGAGCATAGACCAATTTATGGAGCAAGCCATGCATGCAGAAAAGGTGGAGAAAGATAAAGAAAAGAACAAGGCAGCAACAGAAACATATGTCATAGTTTCCTCAGAAGCCCTGTCTCAGAGAAGTTACGACAAAAAAGGAAAGCACAAAGGGAAAGGGAAAAATGACAAAAAAGAAAGAGGAAGGAAAGGAAGTGACGAGGAAGATCCACAGAAAGCTGAGGACTGGAAAGAGGGAAAGTGTTTTGTTTGCCACAAGAAGGGACATCTAGCCAGGAACTGCTATAAGCGCAAGGCTAAAGTAGACAGCGAAGATGAAGAAGACAGTGAGGGACAGGCATGACTAGAAGGAAAATGTGAGGAAAATTGCTGTAAGAACTGCAAAAGCAAAAAGGGACAGTGTGTATCAGCAGTAGATGTTATCACAGATGAAAAAGAGGAAGCAGACACAGGGACAGAAATGTTTTTGAATCTAGAGTTAGTTAATAACAAACAAAGGCCAGAGGTAACCCTTCTAGTAAATGGCGTCCCACTCATATTCCTAGTAGACTCAGGAGCAGAAAGAACAGTGTTACGAGATGTCACAGTGACATCAAAAAGCTCAAATCTTATCAGGATGATGGCAGCAAATGGGGAAGCGAAAACTAGCCACATGAGTGTAGAGACTACATTTAAATGGGAGGAGACAGGCGAAGAAGTAAGCACATCTGTAGTGCTGACACCACACTGCCCCCACAACCTGTTGGGAAGAGAAGTAATGACCGCTCTCGAGATGGCCATAGTACCGACAGTTGACGGAGTTTTAAGAGTAGTGAAGCATCCTTTGAACACCCCCATCTCAGATGCCTATGTGATGGAGGGAAAGGGCTTACCATTTTATTGGTGGTCTCTGAAACTACCTCACAAAGACCCAGCCAAAACCTCTGAGACCCTACTCGAACTTGCAAAAAAGGTGACAAACAGACCACGAGATGTAATGGAAGAAGATCAATTACACATGACGTTACGTTCTAAACTGACTCCAGGACCCGATTTCGACTATGACAAAGCAGCCAGAACCCTGGGACCCCAGGTAGTTACTTTGACGTATCTGTACTACAACGGACAGGACTCATACTGTGACATAGACGTGACTGAAACAGTGACTCAACTGATACCTTACCACGACAGCAGACACGTGGCATTGACTAAAAAGAAAGACAGAAAATGGTCAGAACTAGGATCACTTGCACGCAGCAATAGATGGTCAAAAGACTGGACACAGACAGGACATGGAAAGGAAGAATATAGCAAAAGAACATCCTGGTATAGAACTCCACTTTCCATGCGGGTAACAACTACCCCCGCTGTGCATCTAAAAGATATGGTAGAGGTTTGAGTTATAGATAACATTTCTGTATACTCCCTAACTGAGGAGGAGGAAGACTGTTTAAAACAGATTCCTGATGAGTTATGGAGTTCAGGACCTACTGATGTCGGCCTAATGAAAGGAGCTAGCCCAGTAGAAATCATCCCAAAAACCGAATATAGGCCAAGAATTAAGCAATATCCTTTAAAACCAGACGCAGTTGCAGGGATTAAACCAGTCATAGAGGGCCTAAAGAAAGCAGGAATTATTGTCCCGTGCCCGACAGCACAATGTAACACACCTATATTTCCAGTAAAGAAAGCACCACCCTCAGTGGCGTGGAGGATGATTCAAGATTTGCGTGCAGTAAACGAGGCTGTCCAACAGAGGTCACCAAATGTCCCAAATCCACATACGTTGCTCAACAGTATCAGACCAACAGCGAAATACTTCACTGTGATAGATTTGGCCAATGCCTTCTATTCAATCCCATTGTCAAAAGAGGCACAAACATGGTTGGATTCACATTTGATGGTAAATGGTACATATGGTATGCTTACATCAAAGCTTATCAAGGAAACAAACACTCTCTTATTTCACACCGATTGAACGCCAAGGGTTTTGGCCGAATCCCCCAACGGATATTCGCACAACAAATGTCAAATTGTCTTGCGCAACACCAACCGTCTGTACGTTCACAGATCCTGTCCTATGTCGATGATTTATTGGTGGCCAGTGATACAAAAGAAGCATGTATTGCGGACACATTGGCTCTACTAAATCATCTGCACAAAACAGGGAACAAAGTAAGCAAAGACAAACTCCAACTTTGGAAACCCCAAGTGAAATATCTAGGCCACACCCTTAGTCAGGATGGCCGGACGGTTGATGATGCTCGAAAAGAAGCAATCAAAGCGGCTCCAAAGCCCACAACTAAAAAGCAAATGATGTCCTTTCTGGGCTTGAGCAATTATTGTCGCATGTGGATTCTGGGATATGCAGAGATCGTAAAACCCCTCCAGGACATGATGTTCAAACAAAAGTTAGCCATGACCGATAAGTTAACATGGAGTGCAGAGGCGAATGTAGCATTCGACAGAATTAAAACACAACTATGTGATGCAGGGGCGTTGGCCATACCAAACTATGAAAAACAATTTGTGCAAACGGTAGACTGCAGAAATGGGTTTATGACGTCAGTAGTATTGCAAAAATACGGTTCTAAGATGCGTCCAGTGGCGTATTACTCCATACAATTAGACCCAGTAGCTAGAGCCACAGTCCCGTGTGTGCAGGCTGTGTTAGCAGCAGCAGCAGCAGTACAGGCCTCTGCAGAAGTGGTGCTGTTCCATCCACTGATTCTTAAAGTGTCACACGCTGTTGCAGCACTACTTCTGCAAACCAACATGACTTTCTTATCACCAGCTAGGCACCTCATGTGCACAGCAGTGTTGCTCTCCCAACCACATTTGACACTAGAACGATGCACAGGGTTCAATCCAGCAACACTGCTGCCGCTTCCCGGGGATGGTGACCCCCATAATTGTGTAGAATTAGCGCAAACGGAATACAAAACTAGGGCAGACCTTCAAGATACCCCACTGCCAACTGGGGATGTCATTTTGTAGATGACAAAACGGCACAAATAACGTAGGTTATGCAATTACAACAAAAGACACAGTTGTAAAAGCACTGAAACTACCTAACAATCTATCAGCGCAAGCAGCTGAGTTGGCCGCCCTAGCAGAGGCATGTCGCTTATACGCAAACAAAGATGTGACAATTTGGACGGACAGTCAATATGCATACGGCTCTGCTCATACATTTTGTAAACAATGGAGTTTAAGAGGTTTCAAAACTACTACAGGGAAGCCCGTAACTCATAGGGGATTACTTAAGAAACTATTAGAGAATGTACATTTACCGTCAAAATTAGCCATTTGTAAATGTGAAGCACACAGAAAAGGAACAGATCCCATAACAACGGGAAACAATTTAGCTGACGACATAGCTAAAAAGCAGCAACTGGAATAATTGTCATGTACATAGAAAAACAAGAAGACACTGACCCATTAGACATTTTGAAACAACACCAAAATGACGCACCACGATCAGAAAAAACAGTGTGGATCACAAAAGGCGCACTTTTAAAAGACAATGTATATAGAGCCCCCGATGGTAAACCCTGGTTACCAAAATCACTTTTCAAATGGGCTGCTGAATTGAGCCATGGGGCATGCCATGTCTCAACAGGAGGGATGGTGGCACTAGTAGAACAATATTACCACACCTATGGCTTCAATACGTATACAAAAACTTTTTGTAAACAGTGCTTAATCTGCACAATGAACAATACACAAGGAAACATGAGACCAAGGCGGGGTAGATTCCCAGAACCAAGATACCCCTTTCAAGTAATACATATGGACTATATACAATTAAATAAAATACAAGGAGTACAGTATTGTTTGGTAATAATAGATGCATTTTCAAAATGGGTAGAAATATTCCCAACAGCAACACCAGACGCTATGACAGTAGCAAAAGCAATATGTAAAAATATAGTACCAACTTTTGGAATCCCAGAAATAATAAGGTCAGACAACGGCAGCCATTTTGTAAATGAAGTGATCTCAGCGATGGCCAGGAACCTCGAGATCACCCTGAAAAATCATTGTTCTTTCCATCCCGCGTCAGCAGGCTTAATTGAGCGAGCTAACGGGACGATAAAGAACAAGCTAGCAAAAGCTGTAAAAGAAACAGGAAGACCGTGGCCAGAATGCATAGACTTAGTGAAGTTAAATATGCACATGATGCCTGCAGAAGGACAGACACTTTCACCATTTGAGACTATCCATGGCAGACCACTCAGACTCCCTGGACTAGCTGACATACAAGAAAAAGACGACAAAATACCAAAGGACTTATCATGGCATATGAAACAGACAATGTTAACAAGAGAACTGTACAAAACACATGAACTGCCGAAAGACTCTACTGTATCCACACAGCCAGTGCATGTCGGAGACCTGGTGTTCATCAAAGCTGTGAAGAGGCCCAAGTGGAACAGTCCGAGGTGGGAGGGGCCATATCGAGTACTGCTGGCCACACCAACAGCTGTAAAAGTGGAGGGACGAACCACGTGGGTGCACCTATCTCACTGCAAACTGCGGGAACTGCCAGACCTGAACCTCACCGAACCCTCTACACCGAGTGAGTAGACCCGCAGAGACTCAGGACTTCCAGACCTCCCAGACGCAGGACTTCTCTTGTAAGCAGAGACAACAACAGAGTACAACGGTGCGCAAAGTACCAGTACTCTGCGACAACAGAGTACAACGGTGCACAAAGTACCAGTACTCTGCGACAACAGAGTACAACGGTGCACAAAGTACCATTACTCTGCGACAACAGAGTACAACGGTGCGCAAAGTACCATTACTCTGCGACACTGAGTGGCAACTCCAGACCGATCATCATGACTACCAACATGATTGCCATCTACCTGGTGATCATCGTGGCATGGACCCAAGGAGCAGACGGCACGAGCGAGAAGGAACAGGTCGTATGGTCAGATCCATGTTCTAGACAATGTAAATGTATATCACTGCTTAAGTTTTGCATACCAGTGAACAAGACTTACACCTTCCAGGTGCCCTACAACCAGTTAGTGCATAGGGGAGTCAAGATATCAGATCAAGCAGATGTTAAAAACGATATAGTGTATGTTATGCCGGGGCAAATAGATAACTCATGGGGGAATGAGGTGGTAAACTCAGGAGAGCAGTGGGTACCCAAGGCTACGACAGAGCAGGCCAAGAAGTGGGCGGGCAGGTTAATCCTCATACAGACACCAACACACTTATCAGTGACAGTAAACATGAAAACCAGCCGAACCTTACAGAGTGCAGCCTATTTAGACTCTATTGGTACACCACCGGTAAAGACCCATATTGTGACATAATCCTCTGCTCTGTGGCAGTAACACACGAACAAACAGTTGTCAGCGCATTAGGAGCAAGAGCTAAACAACAAGGCCTGACTGTAATAGACACGGACAAAATGGACCCATCTGACTTTATGCATATAGCAACAGGAGTGAATGCAACTACCAATGCATGGGTACGACAGGCAGTGGGAGTAGCTGCAACATTAAAGCGTGACTGTGTGGTATGTATGACAGCAAGGCCACAACTATTATTGGTAAATGCATTACCTGTAAATGAGTCTTGTGCACACATCTTAGCGAATAAAACAGGTAACAGGAGATTGTGCACTGCGTACCAAGCCGCTTTTCCAAAATTGCCCACCAAAACACAGCCACCTGTCTTCACAGTGCCAACAGACACCATCTTTACCTGCTACCACATCACCACGTGCCAACCTAATACTAAATGCACAGACGTCGGAAGGGTGCCTAGTACCCTGTGTAACAAAACTATAGAATTAAAAGGGAATGGCATGCTGACTACACAACGACAAGATGTATGGTGGTGGTGTGGAGGTAACATATTACGAGGTCACATGGAAGCCAGCGGTACGGGGAGCTGTGCCTATGTTTCCCTAATATGGCCTGCCACGGTTGTTACGACCCCGCCGAGGCGGGGCGCCAGGGGAGGCGTGAAATAGCGTCTCCACCTGTGGTCCTGTTGCCGGTGGCGCCTGACACCACATACCTGGATGCTATTGGCGTCCCAAGGGGGGTCCCTGATGAGTATAAATTGGTAGATCAAATAGCCACAGGGTTCGAAAACCTCCCACTGATATCAGCAGTATTCCCTGTAACTCCAAACAAAAATGTTGATAGAATAAATTATCTGCATTTCCAGATGCAGCGTCTGACCAATCTTACCCATAACTTAGGACAAAGTTTAGGGAGTCAACTACACCACACGTCCTTAATGGCGTGGCAAACTAGAATGGCAGTGGACATGTTGTTGGCAGAAAGAGGGGGTGTCTGTTCAATGTTTGGGGACCAGTGTTGCACGTTCATCCCCAACAACACAGCAGCAGATGGGGCCATAACGCACACATTGACACAACTGAAGACAATGGCAAACACACTGAAGGAGCACTCAGGGGTACACAGCATGATACAAGACTGGTTCAACCGTCTCTTTGGAAGATGGAGTAGCTTGGTAGTACCTTTTCTAACCACTCTGATAGTAGTGATAGCCTGTTTTGTATTCTGTGGTTGTTGTTGTATACCACTGTGTAGAACTACCATTGAACGTACGGTTGAGAGAGCAGTCTCGAGTAAGTTTACCACCACATACGCCCTAATACCAGCAGAAAATGAGGACACTGAAACTGGCAATTACTATAGCGCCTAAATATTACCACTCTGGGTGTAAAAAGCATTAGTTTAAAAATATGACGGGTATGCTGAAATCTGTGAGGAATGGTATATCTGGATGTGAGAAAATTTGCTAATGTTTCGATAAACAGGAGAGAATTGTAATAAGATTTGTAAATATGTGAATAAAGTTATAATAAAATCATAATTATGTGAATGATGCAACAGCCAAGTATTTGAATTTATCTTCAAGGTTAGCATATGTCTCACAATGTTCCAGTAGTATCTAAGAAGATACTGTTTGGTATCAAAAGTACGTGAGAAAGCAGCCTGGTATCAGGTTGACCATGTGTAGTAAGACAACGGAGTGAACTGGACGAACGTAAATCGAGGTTGGCCCCGGACTGTCTAGGTCAGACTGGGTATTATTGACATCAGGTGTCCTTGTACAGGCCGGGCCTTCCTTGATTAAGTATAGTGTGATTCATGTTTTAAGATATGATGTGATACATGTGTTTGAGAGGTGACGAGCAAATATCTGTAAACTCCACCTCCCTATGTGTGATATGCTGTGGAAAAACCAAATAAAAGGCTGTACCAAAAAACAACTCGTTGAGAATGGGTGCATCACTCTGCGTAGCTGTGATGTCCGGCGATTCTCCCTTGCAAGCCAACCAAAGTATTGATCTCTGTGTCGTTTTCTTCTAGTTGAAGCGTTCTCCAGAATTGGAAAACAAAGGTATTAACCCTAATTTTCTGACAGGAACCTTCCGTGCCATGCATTATTTCAAACCATGACGTCTTAGTGTATTACCAACAGTAACCTTGGAAACGGTGGTCCCAGCTCTTTTCAGGTCATTGACCAGCTCCCCCCGTGTAGTTCTGGGCTGATTTCTCACCTTTCTTAGGATCATTGAGACCCCACGAGGTGAGATCTTGCATGGACCCCAGTCCGAGGGAGATTGACAGTCAGTTTAGCTTCTTCCATTTTCTAATGATTGCTCCAAAAGTGGACCTTTTTTCACCAAGCTGCTTGGCAATTTCCCCGTAGCCCTTTCCAACCTTGTGGAGGTGTACAATTTTGTCTCTAGTGTCTTTGGACAGCTCTTTGGTCTTGGCCATGTTAGTAGTTGGATTCTTACTGATTGTATGGGGTGGACAGGCGTCTTTATGCAGCTAGCGACCTCAAACAGGTGCATCTAAATTTAGGATAATAAATGGAGTGGAGGTGGACATTTTAAAGGCAGACTAACAGGTCTTTGAGGGTCAGAATTCTAGCTGATAGACAGGTGTTCAAATACTTATTTGCAGCTGTATCATACAAATAAATAGTTAAAAAATCATACATTGTGATTTCTGGATTTTTTTTTTTTAGATTATGTCTCTCACAGTGGACATGCACCTACGATGACAATTTCAGACCCCTCCATGATTTCTAAGTGGGAGAACTTGCAAAATAGCAGGGTGTTCAAATACTTATTTTCCTCACTGTAAATAAACAAATTAAGTTTCAGTACTTAATTTGTATTTCCATCAGGTGTCTGAAGTTCTGTCTAAAACTAAATCTCCATGACTTCCTCCTTCACCTGTCAGTCTGTGATTGAAGAGCAATGGGGTGTCCGCTTTTTTTAGAGGCACATTGCATTTAGCGTCATGTTACTGTCACTCATGGTGTCTGACACTGAAGTTAACGCTGAAGAGTGTCATTCACTTTCACACTGAGAAGGTGTGAACTATAACAGTGTCAAATTAACACGGGAACATTTGCTGTGTAGTTCCGTCATTAGAACAATTAAAGTGTACTCTAAATGAGAAATAAAACCTTACTCTTTACAAAGTAGTAAGGTTTCATTAATGACTTGATATGATATTGTTTACTCTAAACAGTAACCCCTAAAATACCTGAGCCCTTTTAGGACTTGCTGTTATGGTCCGGGCTTTTTTCAGAGTTAGACTTCTGTCAGAAACCATGAGTGACAGTAACATGACACTAAATACATTGTGGCCATTATATTTAGTAAAAAGGCTGGGGCCTCATTGTTCTTCCGTCTGTCACAGACCAACAGATGAAGATGGAAATCATGGAGATTCTGGTTTAGACCGAGTGTTACACATGCGCTGTAAATTCTGAAACTGAAGTAAGTACACTGTAATAAGTGTTTCGTTGAATAGAAGCAATAAAATTTAGTTAAGTGGTTGCATTTGCCTTTTTGCTTTCACACAACTTATTTTTCAACCTCTTCGGGTGCCAGTTTTGGTCCGGGCATTTAGGCACAATTGGGTAAAAAGGGGGCGCCCTTTTGACCTTCTCAGTGTAAATGTGAATTGGCTTTCTTCAGAGTTAGACTTTAGGTCAGACACCATGACTGACAATAACATGACATACCAGTAAAAGGTAAGGCCTCATTGCTCTTCTTCCGAGTGAGTAGACCCGCAGAGACTCAGGACTTCCAGACCTCCCAGACGCAGGACTTCTCTTGTAAGCAGAGACAACAACAGAGTACAACGGTGCGCAAAGTACCAGTACTCTGCGACAACAGAGTACAACCGTGCACAAAGTACCAGTACTCTGCGACAACAGAGTACAACGGTGCACAAAGTACCATTACTCTGCGACAACAGAGTACAACGGTGCGCAAAGTACCATTACTCTGCGACACTGAGTGGCAACTCCAGACCGATCATCATGACTACCAACATGATTGCCATCTACCTGGTGATCATCGTGGCATGGACCCAAGGAGCAGACGGCACGAGCGAGAAGGAACAGGTCGTATGGTCAGATCCATGTTCTAGACAATGTAAATGTATATCACTGCTTAAGTTTTGCATACCAGTGAACAAGACTTACACCTTCCAGGTGCCCTACAACCAGTTAGTGCATAGGGGAGTCAAGATATCAGATCAAGCAGATGTTAAAAACGATATAGTGTATGTTATGCCGGGGCAAATAGATAACTCATGGGGGAATGAGGTGGTAAACTCAGGAGAGCAGTGGGTACCCAAGGCTACGACAGAGCAGGCCAAGAAGTGGGCGGGCAGGTTAATCCTCATACAGACACCAACACACTTATCAGTGACAGTAAACATGAAAAACCAGCCGAACCTTACAGAGTGCAGCCTATTTAGACTCTATTGGTACACCACCGGTAAAGACCCATATTGTGACATAATCCTCTGCTCTGTGGCAGTAACACACGAACAAACAGTTGTCAGCGCATTAGGAGCAAGAGCTAAACAACAAGGCCTGACTGTAATAGACACGGACAAAATGGACCCATCTGACTTTATGCATATAGCAACAGGAGTGAATGCAACTACCAATGCATGGGTACGACAGGCAGTGGGAGTAGCTGCAACATTAAAGCGTGACTGTGTGGTATGTATGACAGCAAGGCCACAACTATTATTGGTAAATGCATTACCTGTAAATGAGTCTTGTGCACACATCTTAGCGAATAAAACAGGTAACAGGAGATTGTGCACTGCGTACCAAGCCGCTTTTCCAAAATTGCCCACCAAAACACAGCCACCTGTCTTCACAGTGCCAACAGACACCATCTTTACCTGCTACCACATCACCACGTGCCAACCTAATACTAAATGCACAGACGTCGGAAGGGTGCCTAGTACCCTGTGTAACAAAACTATAGAATTAAAAGGGAATGGCATGCTGACTACACAACGACAAGATGTATGGTGGTGGTGTGGAGGTAACATATTACGAGGTCACATGGAAGCCAGCGGTACGGGGAGCTGTGCCTATGTTTCCCTAATATGGCCTGCCACGGTTGTTACGACCCCGCCGAGGCGGGGCGCCAGGGGGAGGCGTGAAATAGCGTCTCCACCTGTGGTCCTGTTGCCGGTGGCGCCTGACACCACATACCTGGATGCTATTGGCGTCCCAAGGGGGGTCCCTGATGAGTATAAATTGGTAGATCAAATAGCCACAGGGTTCGAAAACCTCCCACTGATATCAGCAGTATTCCCTGTAACTCCAAACAAAAATGTTGATAGAATAAATTATCTGCATTTCCAGATGCAGCGTCTGACCAATCTTACCCATAACTTAGGACAAAGTTTAGGGAGTCAACTACACCACACGTCCTTAATGGCGTGGCAAACTAGAATGGCAGTGGACATGTTGTTGGCAGAAAGAGGGGGTGTCTGTTCAATGTTTGGGGACCAGTGTTGCACGTTCATCCCCAACAACACAGCAGCAGATGGGGCCATAACGCACACATTGACACAACTGAAGACAATGGCAAACACACTGAAGGAGCACTCAGGGGTACACAGCATGATACAAGACTGGTTCAACCGTCTCTTTGGAAGATGGAGTAGCTTGGTAGTACCTTTTCTAACCACTCTGATAGTAGTGATAGCCTGTTTTGTATTCTGTGGTTGTTGTTGTATACCACTGTGTAGAACTACCATTGAACGTACGGTTGAGAGAGCAGTCTCGAGTAAGTTTACCACCACATACGCCCTAATACCAGCAGAAAATGAGGACACTGAAACTGGCAATTACTATAGCGCCTAAATATTACCACTCTGGGTGTAAAAAGCATTAGTTTAAAAATATGACGGGTATGCTGAAATCTGTGAGGAATGGTATATCTGGATGTGAGAAAATTTGCTAATGTTTCGATAAACAGGAGAGAATTGTAATAAGATTTGTAAATATGTGAATAAAGTTATAATAAAATCATAATTATGTGAATGATGCAACAGCCAAGTATTTGAATTTATCTTCAAGGTTAGCATATGTCTCACAATGTTCCAGTAGTATCTAAGAAGATACTGTTTGGTATCAAAAGTACGTGAGAAAGCAGCCTGGTATCAGGTTGACCATGTGTAGTAAGACAACGGAGTGAACTGGACGAACGTAAATCGAGGTTGGCCCCGGACTGTCTAGGTCAGACTGGGTATTATTGACATCAGGTGTCCTTGTACAGGCCGGGCCTTCCTTGATTAAGTATAGTGTGATTCATGTTTTAAGATATGATGTGATACATGTGTTTGAGAGGTGACGAGCAAATATCTGTAAACTCCACCTCCCTATGTGTGATATGCTGTGGAAAAACCAAATAAAAGGCTGTACCAAAAAACAACTCGTTGAGAATGGGTGCATCACTCTGCGTAGCTGTGATGTCCGGCGATTCTCCCTTGCAAGCCAACCAAAGTATTGATCTCTGTGTCGTTTTCTTCTAGTTGAAGCGTTCTCCAGAATTGGAAAACAAAGGTATTAACCCTAATTTTCTGACAGGAACCTTCCGTGCCATGCATTATTTCAAACCATGACGTCTTAGTGTATTACCAACAGTAACCTTGGAAACGGTGGTCCCAGCTCTTTTCAGGTCATTGACCAGCTCCCCCCGTGTAGTTCTGGGCTGATTTCTCACCTTTCTTAGGATCATTGAGACCCCACGAGGTGAGATCTTGCATGGACCCCAGTCCGAGGGAGATTGACAGTCAGTTTAGCTTCTTCCATTTTCTAATGATTGCTCCAAAAGTGGACCTTTTTTCACCAAGCTGCTTGGCAATTTCCCCGTAGCCCTTTCCAACCTTGTGGAGGTGTACAATTTTGTCTCTAGTGTCTTTGGACAGCTCTTTGGTCTTGGCCATGTTAGTAGTTGGATTCTTACTGATTGTATGGGGTGGACAGGCGTCTTTATGCAGCTAGCGACCTCAAACAGGTGCATCTAAATTTAGGATAATAAATGGAGTGGAGGTGGACATTTTAAAGGCAGACTAACAGGTCTTTGAGGGTCAGAATTCTAGCTGATAGACAGGTGTTCAAATACTTATTTGCAGCTGTATCATACAAATAAATAGTTAAAAAATCATACATTGTGATTTCTGGATTTTTTTTTTTAGATTATGTCTCTCACAGTGGACATGCACCTACGATGACAATTTCAGACCCCTCCATGATTTCTAAGTGGGAGAACTTGCAAAATAGCAGGGTGTTCAAATACTTATTTTCCTCACTGTAAATAAACAAATTAAGTTTCAGTACTTAATTTGTATTTCCATCAGGTGTCTGAAGTTCTGTCTAAAACTAAATCTCCATGACTTCCTCCTTCACCTGTCAGTCTGTGATTGAAGAGCAATGGGGTGTCCGCTTTTTTTAGAGGCACATTGCATTTAGCGTCATGTTACTGTCACTCATGGTGTCTGACACTGAAGTTAACGCTGAAGAGTGTCATTCACTTTCACACTGAGAAGGTGTGAACTATAACAGTGTCAAATTAACACGGGAACATTTGCTGTGTAGTTCCGTCATTAGAACAATTAAAGTGTACTCTAAATGAGAAATAAAACCTTACTCTTTACAAAGTAGTAAGGTTTCATTAATGACTTGATATGATATTGTTTACTCTAAACAGTAACCCCTAAAATACCTGAGCCCTTTTAGGACTTGCTGTTATGGTCCGGGCTTTTTTCAGAGTTAGACTTCTGTCAGAAACCATGAGTGACAGTAACATGACACTAAATACATTGTGGCCATTATATTTAGTAAAAGGCTGGGGCCTCATTGTTCTTCCGTCTGTCACAGACCAACAGATGAAGATGGAAATCATGGAGATTCTGGTTTAGACCGAGTGTTACACATGCGCTGTAAATTCTGAAACTGAAGTAAGTACACTGTAATAAGTGTTTCGTTGAATAGAAGCAATAAAATTTAGTTAAGTGGTTGCATTTGCCTTTTTGCTTTCACACAACTTATTTTTCAACCTCTTCGGGGTGCCAGTTTTGGTCCGGGCATTTAGGCACAATTGGGTAAAAAGGGGGCGCCCTTTTGACCTTCTCAGTGTAAATGTGAATTGGCTTTCTTCAGAGTTAGACTTTAGGTCAGACACCATGACTGACAATAACATGACATACCAGTAAAAGGTAAGGCCTCATTGCTCTTCAGTCACGGAAAGAAAAAGGAAGAAGCAAGTCATGGAGCTTCTGCTAAATGTAAGAATAAGATTGAAGTAAGTATTCCTTTATAAGAAGTGTGAAAAATCCTGTATGTGATTAATTTTGGTCAACTATTACTCTCATTTAAAAAAAATAAAAACGTGTCATTGAGTCCAGTTCCTCTGAGTCGTGGTGCAGCAGGACTGATGTGAAGATGTATTACAGAAGAAGCTCATAAGGTTAATTTCTCCAACAGTTACTATAGTGACTATTTTCTCCAAAGTAAAAGTACATATTCCACAGTCCTGTCCACATCTATCATGGTCCACCATGACCCACCATGACTCAGAGGAACTGGGACAAACATGACTCTACAGCAGATACAAATAATTTTGGTTTGATCATATACAGGATTTTTACATGTTTCCTTTTTTACAATTCTTATAATAATTTTCTACATATTTGAGTTTAAGAACACAATATGATTCTTACATCTGAAGTTCTGCATAAGGTCCATGAATTCTTTCTTCACTTCTCAGTCTGGGACTGATGAGCAAAGAGGCCTCAACTGGAAACAAAGAGCTCATTGCCTTTAGCGTACTGTTACTGTCACTCATGGTGTCTGGCCTACTTAGACACTGGCTCTAGTTAGGTCGATTTAAAGGGACTTTAAGCCCGAGAGCAGCACTTTAGGGTCAGTGTGAATCTAACCGCAGCACTTTACGATGGTCTAAACAGGTGAACTGCGGCTGAAACAGGTGGTCCAAATGCTTTAAGTTCTAAAACGCTTTTGTACAAAAAAGCTATAACCCAAAGTGTTTTACATAATTCCCTCATGCACTTATCTCCCCCCACATACACAAACAATGATCACACCCATACTCACCCCCCACCCCTCCCTGCAGACAAACTAGCAGCCCCCAAACACATTGCACATACCATGCTCTACAGACAACATGAGCCATTATGTCATTGCCTTATAACCTCATAGTCCAAGCTGCCTTGTTTAGCTTCTTTGTGTACTACGCAGGTTTATTATGTGAGTGATCTTGTTCCCCTTTGTTGCTGCTTTTCAGCAAGTTCAGAGAGCTATCAACCTGGCAGCCAGTTTCCATGTGGGCCACCACATGGAAACTGCGGACAAACCCACTTATAACCCAGGTGGGCAAACCCATGCGGAGCCCACATTGTTTTGCTGACAGGGATGTTGTGCCTTAAACAACAATATTAAGGTTAAGGTGTTTTATTGGTCATTATACAACAAATTTGTCCTCTGCATTTGATTCATCCTTCGATGCCGCTGCAGCAACGTGTAAGGTGTAGTGGGCGACCGCAGTGCAGGGCCTAAGGTGACCACACGTCCCAGTCCCGAAATCCAGGCTCCCGTGCCGAATCCAACCCAAATTGTCCCGAAAAATATTTTAGAATGTCAAAAGTGCTGTGTGCGCTCTTAAGAGGGGCTTGATATACACTGCGTTCCAAATTATTATGCAAAATGTATTTCAGTGTCATGAAGGTAAAAAAAAATAAATAAATGAAACTCATGGATAGTATTGTGTCTCAGGGCTCTTTGAATCACTGACATCAATCTCAGACACCTGTGATGATTAGTTGTCAGTTAAGCCCAATTAAGGGAAAAACTACTGAAAAAGGACGTTCCATAATATTAAGCAGACCACCATTTTCAAGCAATATAGGAAAGAAAAAGGATCTCTCTGCTGATGAAAAGCGTGAAATAGTTAAATGCTTTGGACTAGGTCCGAAAACCTTCGATATTTCATGAAAGATCAAGTGTAATCATCGTACTGAGATTTGTGGCCGATAAAGGCACAATGAGGACGGTTTATGCCAGACAAATACATTGTGGCGAGAAAGACGAGGACACGAGCGAGTTGCAAGTGAGTCGACTTTATTGCTTTCTTGCCAACAAAAATTAAAATGTCTAAAAACTAAAACTAAAACTGATATAAACTGAAACTGATATAAAAAAAATAAAAAATCAGTCTCTCAACGGGGGCCTAATCAGCCTGCCATAAGTAGAAGTAGCAGGCTGAAAATCACAGTCAGTGCGAGGAGGCGGAGCTAGGGGCCTGGAAGGAGGACGGCCACGCCGAGGAACCTGGGCTGGCAACACCGCTTCGTCTGCTAAAACATATGCCGGCTTAAGGCGATCCAGAGTCACCAACTCCCTGGGAGCTAACCAGCTTCACCGACGCACGCACACCCGGGTGTGAGAGAGAGTGCACAGAGTCAAAAATGCGGCGACGCCAACCTGCTGGAACTACAGGGCGAGGCCGTCCGGTGGAAACATTACACAGGAGGGCCGGACCCCCTTCCTGCAGCACATGCTCCTCAAGTTTAAGGCCTGTACCGACAGAGTGAAGGGCCAGGATATCCGCGTCGCCAAGCTGCTCGGCCGCCATCTCCGAAAAATCTGTCCCGAGGGCAAACGAGCACGCGGGAGAGACAATCCGCAACCGAGTTGGACTTTCCTGCGACATGATGTATGTCAGTAGTAAACTCAGAAATGGCCGCTAAGTGGCGCTGCTGTCGAGCCGACCAGGATTCAGTTACCTTAGACATGGCAAACGTCAGTGGTTTATGGTCCACGTAAGTTGTAAACGAACGGCCTTCCAGCAAAAAACGAAAATGCAGAGTAGCCAAAAACAGTGCCAACAACTCCCGGTCAAAATCGCTGTACTTACGCTCGCAGTCCCGCAACTTGCGGCTACAAAACGCAAGAGGCTGCCATGTGTCTGCCACCCGCTGCTCCACAACAGCCCCAACAGCTAAGTCGGAAACGTCGGTTGTCAGGGCAATCGGAGCATCTGGATCAGGGTGAGCAACGAGAGCTTAACTAGCTAACGCAGACATAGCTCCATCAAAAGCAGCAATCCGGTCCGGTGTCCAGACGACGGTGTCAGTGGCCTTACGTGAACGCAAAGCATCGTAAAGCGGCTGTAGGAGGTGGGCAGCGCGAGGAATTAACCTATTGTAAAAATTCACCATGCCCAAAAACTCCTGTAAGGCCTTGACCACAACTGGATGGGGAAAATCTGCCACCGCCTGGACCTTAGCAGGCAAGGGAACCACGCCACGTGTGGAAATGCGATGGCCTAAAAAATCGATCACCGGCAACTCAAACTGGCATTTGGCTGGGTTGACAATCAGGCCATGAGAGTCTAAATGCTGGAAAACTTCCCTGAGGTGCGTGTGGTGCTCTTTAGTAGACGAGCTGGCCACCAAAATGTCGTTGAGATAAACAAACACAAAATCGAGACCGCGCAACACTGAGTCCATCCACCTCTGAAAAGGCCTTGAGGCATGGGGAGGAACTCAAAAAGCCTGAATGGAGTTATCACCGCGGTCTTAGGCACATCGGCCGCATGTACCGGACCAGGTTCACCTTAGAAAAAAACGAGGCACCAGACAACCACGCAGAAAAATCTTGAATGTGATGTCATTCTCTCATTAAACACATGCCTGGAGTGTTGCCTTGGCTCATTCACATATTTTTGAGTAATCAGTAAAAACTTAGACGGCAGCCATTTTAGGTGTAACTATGCCTCAGTCCTCCTAGGAACGCCCCCACCTCCTGGAGACGCCTCTGGACCTTTTGTCACCAGACAAGCCACCAACCACTGCTCCTCAGCTCAGCAGAGCCCCCTCCCCGCACAGTAGTGTTGTTTAGATGCCACAGCAGTGTGCTGAAGGGGGCGTGTCGGAAAGCTTCTTAAAGAGACAGAGGCCTATTTCAAGACGTTCAGTACAGCCATTTTGAGAGAGCAATTTTATTCAAGGCAGTTATTTTAATTTACTGCATATACAGAGCAACAGAAGGTTACGTCATCATTGTAGTATGCTATAGACTGGTGCTATGTGATTGAAAAAAGCATAATACCCCCTCTTTAAACGGTGAAAGTCACCGCACGGACGCCAGGAGCCGTCCGCCTTAGGCACCATGTGGAGGGGCGAAGCCCACGGGCTGTTAGAGCGTCTCACTATCCCCAACCTCTCCATGGTGGCGAACTCCTCCCTAGCAATAGCTAATTTTGTCGTGTCAAGACACCACGCGCGCGCAAAAACCGGCGGGCCACTAGTCGGGATAAAATGTTCCACCCCGTGTTTAGCCACCGCGGAGGAAAAAGCTGGTGTGGTCAAGGACGGAAATTCAGCTAACACACACTGAAAAACATCGCCAGATGCCAAAAAAGTTGCATGCGGTGCCGGCCCAGCTCCCCCAGCCTCACAAGGAAAAGTGGCAAAGGTTACAGCATCAATAAGCCTACGGTTAGCAACATCAACTAACAAGCCATGACAACACAAAAAATCAGCACCAATGATTGGAACAGTCACAGAAGCAACTACAAAGTCCCACTCGTACTCACGCCCGTGGAAACACACAGTCGTCCATTTTGTGCCTAAAGTACCAATGGAAGAACCGTTCGCAGCGCTCAGCAAAGAGAGAGAACCGGAGTCCACCAAAAACCGACATCCTGACACGGAATCTTTAATGAAGAGCAGCTCACCTCAATGAAGAGCAGCTCACCTCAACTGGCAGGGTGGAAGTCTGGAAGACATAACATTTCAGTTATTTTTACTCATTTTGCGGTTCACAACCTTTTTATTTTGAGTAATGGTAGGCTTGAAAACAGTTTCTGTCCTTGTTCAGACAAAGATGCACTCTGCATTATGAGATTATTGTGTATTTTTTCTTTGAATTGGTCAGTTTTTAGTGAAAATCAGTAAGCAAAACGAAGTTGCTATCAATCATACCATTGCAACACCAAACTAGTCATCAATCATCATGATACAACAAGTTGCATATCTGATTTTTTGCTCTGAATGTACCAAATAATGTAATTTAAACATTTAATTAGTTTACTTGAAAAATAAAAAGACAGTATGTTGCTTGATATTATTTATAATGCATGAAATACAATAAAATTACAATTGACTGATTTAGAGTTACATGACCTTATACACCCGCTGTATCAAATTTGATATACGTAATTTTTAACACGGTTTTACTAAAACATAGATAGAGACCTCTGACACCATGGGGACCAAAATTGAGGTCCCCATTAGGGAATGCCTTTTAAATGAATGCAGGAGCCATTCTGAAGGTGCCTGTGAAGTTTTTCGGTTTGGCCCATAAATGATGTTTTTCCATCAGGACACACACACACAGTTTCCTCACTATCGCCCCTAAAGGTCCCCGTATGTTATTGCACTCAGTTGTCCTCACACACACTTCTTCCAAATATGGAAAGTACCGCCCCGTTCCGAGTCCCCATTAAGAATGTTAAGAATATTCATAGTGTTAATGTAACATTTGATGAGGTCTTATTTTATATATATATATATATATATATATATATATATATATATATATATATATATATATATACACTCACCTAAAGGATTATTAGGAACGCCTGTTCAATTTCACATTAATGCAATTATCTAATGCATGGTTGTAGGTGCCAGACGGGCCGGTCTGAGTATTTCACAATCTGCTCAGTTACTGGGATTTTCACGCACAACCATTTCTAGGGTTTACAAAGAATGGTGTGAAAAGGGAAAAACATCCAGTATGTGGCAGTCCTGTGGGCGAAAATGCCTTGTTGATGCTAGAGGTCAGAGGAGAATGGGCCGACTGATTCAAGCTGATAGAAGAGCAACTTTGACTGAAATAACCACTCGTTACAACCGAGGTATGGAGCAAAGCATTTGTGAAGCCACAACACGCACAACCCTGAGGCGGATGGGCTACAACAGCAGAAGATCCCACCGGGTACCACTCATCTCCACTACAAATAGGAAAAAGAGGCTACAATTTGCACGAGCTCACCAAAATTGGACAGTTGAAGACTGGAAAAATGTTGCCTGGTCTGATGAGTCTCGATTTCTGTTGAGACATTCAGATGGTGGAGTCAGAATTTGGCGTAAACAGAATGAGAACATGGATCCATCATGCCTTGTTACCACTGTGCAGGCTGGTGGTGGTGGTGTAATGGTGTGGGGGATGTTTTCTTGGCACACTTTAGGCCCCTTAGTGCCAATTGGGCATCGTTTAAATGCCACGGACTACCTGAGCATTGTTTCTGACCATGTCCATCCCTTTATGACCACCATGTACCCATCCTACTTCCAGCAGGATAATGCACCATGTCACAAAGCTCGAATAATTTCAAATTGGTTTCTTGAACATGACAATGAGTTCACTGTACTACAATGGCCCCCACAGTCACCAGATCTCAACCCAATAGAGCATCTTTGGGATGTGGTGGAACGGGAGCTTCATGCCCTGGATGTGCATCCCACAAATCTCCATCAACTGCAAGATGCTATCCTATCAAGAAGGGCCAACATTTCTAAAGAATGCTTTCAGCACCTTGTTGAATCAATGCCATGTAGAATTAAGGCAGTTCTGAAGGCGAAAGGGGGTCAAACACAGTATTAGTATGGTGTTCCTAATAATCCTTTAGGTGAGTGTATATATATATATATATATATATATATATACACATACTATACTATACCGAAACAAGAATGCGTTCTTGTCACCTTTACACTTCTACTCACTCTTACAGAGTGTCCTCATACCCCTCACCAATTTACAACAAAATATTGTTTTGCTTCAATGTGGTGTAAACATTTTGTGAGTATTCCAGTGTAATAAACCCCTTATTTGTGAACACTACAGCAGTTTTTGTTGTAAATTGGTGAGGGACTCGAGGACACGCCATAGAAGCAAGTACAAGTGTAATGGTGATGCAAAAACACTTTGTTTTGGCTCAATGTGGTGTAATGCTGATAATCTGTATGTAATAAGTTCCTCATAGACAAATGTAAAATCAAATAGAGTATAAAATGAGCTGAGGACATGCAGAGGTACTGTGGACCAGACCTGAAGTGTAATGGTCACGCAAAAACACGTAGTTTTGCCTCAATGGGGTATAAAGATGACAGCCCCAGTATAAAGACACTGTATTTGGGAAAGGCTACATTATTTTTGTGTGAATAATTGTGAGGGCCAAGAGGAGAAGCTGTCTTACTGAGATGTTGTGTGATGCTTCTCTAAAATCCATTGGTTTGGCAGTATTTTTGACATTTTGTGAGTATTCCAGTGTAATAAGCCCCTTATTTGTGAACACTACATCATTTTTTGCTGCAAATTGGTGTGGGACATGAGGAGACTTTGTAGGAGTGAGTAGAAGTCTAATGGTGACACAAGAACACATCGTTTTGCCTTAATGTGGTGTAATGATAATAATCTGTATGTAATAAGTTGCTCAATGACAAATGCAAAATCAAATATAGCTGAAAATGAGTTGAGGACATTGTGGAGGTACTGTGGAACAGACCTGAAGTGTAAAGGTGACACAAGAATGCATAGTTTGCCTTAATGTGGTGTAATGATGATAATCTATATGTAATAAGTTGCTCAATGACAAATGCTAAATCAAATATAGCTGAAAATGAGTTGAGGA
Source organism: Neogobius melanostomus (assembly GCA_007210695.1). NCBI lineage: Eukaryota > Metazoa > Chordata > Actinopteri > Gobiiformes > Gobiidae > Neogobius > Neogobius melanostomus. Next base: position 102,471 of record VHKM01000163.1, read on the forward strand.
CATTGTGGAGGTATTGTGGAACAGACCTGAAGTTTAATAGTGACACAAGAATGCATAGTTTTGCTTTAATGCGTTATCATGCTGACAGCCCTAGTATCAGAGTACTGAACGGCGCCCCCAGAGGAAACTCTTGTAATTGTCCAGGTAGCAGGTACCAGTGAACAGAGACTGGTCCAAAGTCCAGACCAGTGCATCACCATATCTCCACAAGAAAAAAAGAACGAGTGTAATATTATTTGGAATTGTTGGAATGAACACACAACACATACCATGAAAGGATAGGTCTATGTCATAAATCATTAAAATTGTGCAAAATTATTTGGAATAATTACTTTTTTTTTTTTTTTTTTTTATTGCTTTTTTTGCACATGTCAAGGAAGAGTACTATTCATGTTACATCGTGTACAATAAACATGTATATTTATATTTTTCCCCTTTTTCGCCCGTTCCCTCCACCCAACCCACCCCCCACCCCCATGCCACACGTCTCGAAAAACAAAACACAGAAAAACATCTAAATAGATCAATATAGCACGACAACAATAGTATATAGACAGGAAACAGAGAAAATATAATAAATAAATAGTAATAATAGTAGTAAAGTGGATAAATACATATATAATAATATATATAAAAAGAAAAATGGTTAAAAAAATAAAATAAATAAAAATAAAAGGAGAAATAGAATTAAAAAAATAAAATAAAATAACAGATAAAAAATAACACAACCAGCAATAACAAGATCTCAAAGGCCTCGTTTTCAATCTCCTGTATGTAACAAAATGGGTATAGGAAAAAAAAATCTCAACAAAAACAAACAAAAAAAATCACGTGAAATCTGACTGGGGTAAATTTGGGAAGCATTTGAAAAATTTTAGAAGTAAATGGGGCAGATTGCGGCATGTATTTATTTGTTTGTAATTTATTCTTTATTTCTTTTTTCTGCTTTAAAGGAAGAGGTTTGGAAAAAAATTGTGGGGGGAGGGGGCAAAAATTAAAGAAAATAAATAAATAAATAGAAAGGTCACGTTTTAGACGAATTGGGGGGGAATATGAAAAAAAAAATGGTTAAAAATAAATAAATAAATAAATAAATAGATTAAAAAAAATAACAGACATAGAACCTTTCAAATGAGGTACATGATCCTCAGATTCCCCGAAGAAGGTCTAAAAAGGGTGTCCATGTGATATTGAAAATGTCCTGTCTTTCTTTGAGTCTATATGTCACCCTTTCATAGCTTGCGATTTTTGCCATCAAACCTAACCACTTTTCAAAGGAAGAGTTGTGGCTGGATTTCCAATCTTGAGTTATTATGCGACATCCTGTTAGTAGAGCAAGTCTGCACCATAGAGTTTGTTCATAAGATAGTCCATCCTTCTGGAAAATACCCAGCATGCAAAGTCCGGGATTTTTATGCCATGCTAGGTTAAGCAGTTTGTTTAGAAATGCAATTAACTTATCCCAAAAAACAACAACTTTATCACATTCATACAACATATACGTAACGTATCATTGTACCAGTAGTTTGGTTGCACCGCCAGCATTTGGCATCATTTATAAGTTTCAGTCTAGCCATTCTGCTTGGCGTCCAGTAACATCGGTTTAAAATTTTATAGTTGATTAATTGAGATTGAACCTCACGTGATACTTTGAAACAGTTAGAGATAGTTCTTTGCCATTGCTCCAATTCAATGTCTTCTCCTATGTCCTTCTCCCAGGCCATTTTAAGGCCGTGGAGGTTAGGGGCATTGGCTTTCCTTATTAAATTATAAAAGGCTGACGGACCACCTTTTATCAGACATGATGTTTTCAATAGTTTTTGAATATTTGTAGCATTTTGGGGACTGGATTTCAAAGCAGAATAGAGACAATGCCTTAATTGTAAGTATTTCCAGAAGTCTTGTTTCGGTATTTTATAGTGCTCTTTCAAATGCTCAAATTCAACCATGCATCCATCCTTAAACAGATCCCCTATGTGGAGAATTCCTGCCTCAGCCCATTTCAGCCATAGAATTGGTTTCTTGCCTATTTTAATTTTGGAATTCAGCCACATAGAAGAACCTGCCGTTAATGTTGGGTTAGTTTTCACAAGGCTGTGAGCCGTGAGCCAGCTTTGTTTAGTAAAATCTAAAATGGGGTTATAAGTGAGTGAGGATCTACCAGATTGTGATACAAACGTATCTGTTCGAAAGGGTTTTAATATTTCTTTTTCAATATTAACCCATGTTGGAAGTTTAGTTACAGGTACATTGCACTTAGATAATTGAGCAAGTGAAAACGAGCAGTGGTACCACTCTAGATTCGGTAATGAGAGTCCTCCTTGTTCTTTGGCAGAATTTGGAATAATTACTGACTGTGGTGCAATTAATGACACAAATAAAACGGTCATAAATCGTTCAAAAAACGATTTAATATTAAAACCTCATACCAGCAAGATCTTGACCCACTGTGCAAACTTCTTTACAACAACTATGCCTAATGGCAGTGGTTTGACAAAGTGCCTATTTTAGGAAAATACAACTACAGTGATAAAAGTGAGTGACGATTTCATCCTCCATACTGTTATGTTGACCTAATATTGGAGACTGTACAACGCACCGGCCCACACCCGCACGTAACTTCCTGGGAGGTGACGGTGTTCAAACCAAGCGCACCCCCGTGGGGCTGGCTTGACTTCCGACCGGCAGACGAGGCTGGCTTGACCGCGGTCAAAGCGAGCACACAGAAAACAGCAGCCAATGACAGAGTGAAATAAAGGCAGAAAAACACCGCAGCGCCTCCCTTTTCATTTCTCTGTCAAAACAACTGCACAAACTACACATTTTCATGACCGCAGCCTCACGCAAATCAGCTCAACTTTACATCACGCGAAATACTTTTTCTAACTATATTTCGACCGCAAATAGAGTTTAACGGCGGTACTTACGGAGTTTGGACACGAACATCCCAGCTATTTTCTCCGTTAGCCTAGCTTCTTTCCGATTTCTCTCCGCTTTCCGCCGCGGTCGCCTCCGTGTCTCCTCCACTCCTCCACCTCCTCCATTTTGACAAAACTATAGCGAAGTTGAAGGCTGCAGCATTGAACAGAGCTCACGTGATACTGTTGATACTATTGACCAATGAGGACGCGCGCATGTTTCCCACGCCCACAAACAGAGGCCTGTCTTCGAAGAGGAAGTAGTCTCTACATTCAACCCGCGGTTAACAAGACGAGACAATGGCTGTTTCCCAATTGCGAGGATCCTCAGCGTCTCGACCACTTCGGACGTAATTCACGTCATCACAGCGCCGCCAAGTGGTGTTCCAATTCACTCAGACCACTCGCCTCCTCGCAGCTCGACTCCTCCGTTTGGCTCATTTACGAAGGATGCACCGGTGGATCCTCCGCTGCCTCGGAGAGCTGAAATTACCCATGATGCACTGCAACACTGTTGTTTTTTTCTCTTTTCTCGCAAAACTTTATTAGTTTGAAGTTTTGTTCCACATTTGTGCAAAAAAATAATTGTAATAATAAAATCATTAGTAGCTGTGTTGTAAGCGAGTAAAGATGTAAAAAAAAGAGGTTTATATAAAGTTAATGAAAAGCCTAATAAATAGGCCTATTTATTGATAAATCAGGCCTATGGTTGTTGGGCAATTGAAGGTGATTAGTGATAAACTGGACCTGCTAAATATATTTGATATTTTAATTGAATTTCTTACAAATCCTTGCAGAAGTTTTGTTATTTTAGTCAGGCCAAAATGTTCAAACAGTCAGACATCCAACCAAAACCAGTTTATAAACAGCTTTTATTCATAAAACCGTCGTTTTTGTAAGCATATAGATTGACATTTTATTATACGATTTGACACGTGACATGCCGCAGCCGCTCGCTCCGGAGGCCGTTCCAATTGAGCTCAAATGCGGCGGTACGAGGACACTCGCCTCCGTTTGGGAGGAGCCCACCACCGAGGACGTCAACGAAGTGGACAAACGGAGGACGTCAACGAAGTGGACAAACGGAGGACGGATCCTTGCAATTGGGAAACAGCCATAGACGACGACGGGAAAGGAAATTGTCAACATTTGGTTTAAAGGCTTAATGGCAATACGAAGTGTGGGCAGCGGCGTTTTCAGTAAGTATTAAACATTTTATTGGAAGATAGCGGTATATTTATTTATTTATTCAAACTATCGTCTTTTTTGTTTGAAGGTTATTAGCCAAGGAAAATTATAGATAGCATTAATTACCAGGTACCAGGATGGATTAATTCAGTTAATATAAAAAACAGTACAAATGTAGGTAAATGTATAATGTTCTTCAAGTTGACGTGCGCCATGGTGCACTTCAACTTGCACCGTGGCTAGAGAGCACGTGGCTAGTGAGCTTCAGACCCGCATGGCAGCAGAGCTCAGCCTCTGTAAGTTTGGTATTAGCACTAAATAAAGCAAATGAGCTCATTGTGGGCTAATGCATTGTCAATCAGGTCTACTGACAGTTAAGGCCTCAATGAGGCAAAGATAAAGGGACTTTGTAAATGGATGTGGACCTGTCTGGATATTTTCCCTTGGCTCAAACATCACTGTAATCTGGCACATTTACGATGTCCCCACAGTGCACTTTTGATGTTACCGTTAGTGTTAAATAGAATGCAGAGATGCTTTGTCCCCATGAAGGATGAAAACATGGTGTGTGAAAATGTCCCCATTAAGCTTGTTGTGTTGATGATGATGTGTGACAGCAAACACAGATTGACTGAAAAATTGCAGTACAATTTGGAGATTTCTTCTCCCCTGACGTCTGGTGTTTTGACATGTATTTAAGTTTAGAATCCTTAAGAACATGTATTTATCTGCTTGAATATTATGCAGTGTTGACATTACATTGACCTAAAGGTCTTCATATTTTCATAGTTTGTTTTCCTTACAAATCATTGCAGATGACATTGTGTGCCATCGATACTCATCCTGCAAAGAGCTCCCATTCTGCTGTCATGTCTGAGAAACGGATGGAAGAAGCTCATTGTCCACAGACACTCCTCAACAGGTACGTTCACCCTCATCACTTGATGTTACTTTTTCAGCCTCTGTAAGTTGGGTTTTAGCACTAAATAAAGCAAATGAGCTCATTGTGGGGCTAATGCATTGGCAATCAGGTCTACTAACAGTTAAGGCTAATGCCTCAATGAGGCAAAAGATAAAGGGACTTTGTAAATGGATGTGGACCTGTCTGGATATTTTCCCTTGGCCCAAACATCACTGTAATCTGGCACATTTACGATGTCCCCACAGTGCACTTTTGATGTTACAGTTAGTGTTAAATAGAATGCAGAGATGCTTTGTCCCCATGAAGGATGAAAACATGGTGTGTGAAAATGTCCCCATTAAGCTTGTTGTGTTGATGATGATGTGTGACAGCAAACACAGGTTGACTGAAAAAATTGCAGTACAATTTGGAGATTTCTTCTCCCCGACGTCTGGTGTTTTGACATGTATTTAAGTTTAGAGATCCTTAAGAACATGTATTCATCTGCTTGAATATTATGCAGTGTTGACATTACATTGACCTAAAGGTCTTCATATTTTCATATTTTTTCCCCCTTAAAAATCATTGCAGATGACATTGTGTGCCATTGATACTCATCCTGCAAAGAGCTCCCATCCTGCTGTCATGTTTGAGAAACGGATGGAAGAAGCTCATTGTCGACACTCCTCAACAGGTACGTTCACCCTCATCACTTGATGTTTACTTTTTCAGCCTCTGTAAGTTGGGTTTTAGCACTAAATAAAGCAAATGAGCTCATTGTGGGGCTAATGCATTGTCAATCAGGTCTACTAACAGTTAAGGCTAATGCCTCAATGAGGCAAAAGATAAAGGGACTTTGTAAATGGATGTGGACCTGTCTGGATATTTTCCCTTGGCCCAAACATCACTGTAATCTGGCACATTTACGATGTCCCCCACCAGGTCCTGACCACATGGTCTTTGCATGTTACAGGATGCTTCTTAACCTGTTTTTTAGTATCAAGCTTGGTTATTAATATGATGCAGAGATGCTTTGTCCCCATGAAGGATGAAAACATGGTGTGTGAAAATGTCCCCATTAAGCTTGTTGTGTTGACGATGTGTGACAGCAAACACAGGTTGACTGAAATATTACAGTACAATTTGGAGATTTGTTCTCCGCTGACTTCTGGTGTTTTGACTAAAGGTCTTCATATTTTCATTTTTTATTTCCTTGAAATTTCCTTTTAGTTTTCAATCAATATACTTTGTACAATACAGGTCAAATTTAGCTCCATCCATCCATCCATCCATCCATCCATCCATCCATCCATCCATCTCTCTAAATGTAGATAGTGTCTGCCTCTCTGACCCATGGAGAGAGCTGGTTCCAAAGTAAAGGAGCCCGGTAACTGAAGGCTCTACCTCCCAATCTGTTTTTAGAGTAACTGGGAGTCACTAACAGACCTGCATTCTGGGAGCGAAGTGCTCTGGCAGGACAGAAGGGAATGATGAGGTCTTTCAGATAAGGTAGAGTATCTCAAAAACCAAAGCACTTTTGAGGGTCTTCTCTCTGGCCTAGAATGGCATGTGATCACAAGTGGTGGCTCGGATGTAGGTTTATGTCAGCTGTAAACGTATGGACAGAGCTGAACACTGATCAAATCACTAAGGACAGATGCCTATATCAGCTCTGATCAGCCTCATAATTTCACTTGTACTATATGTAATGACGCAGGACTTGGAACTGTAGCTTCTCTTTTTTACTTTCACTAAAACCTTTAATTTTTGTCTCCTTACAGGTAAAGCTCCACAGAAAAAAACACCCTGGCAGGCAGCAGAGGTTAGGGCGGTAGAGAGGCAAATGATCCAGTTCATCCGATCTTGTACGGTACCAACGAAGAGAGACTGTGAGAAATGTTTAAGAGCTGAACCTGAAGCTCTCAGTAACAGAAACTGGCAGAACTTGAAATTTTACGTCTACAACAGGATTACAGCCTTAAAAAGGAAAACGCACCATAAATAGTATGGTGAATCCAAAGAAAACTGTTCAACCAAAGTTTTGTTTTTTCTTAGTCTGAATAATATCCACCCAGTTCTAGCCTCGTGGGAGTTCTCCTTTATATTCCTCCTTTAGATATGTGTGTATGATCAGTCTCCATAGAAGCTAAAGCTCAATAAAGCTTATTGAGGGAGCCTGTGTACATACAAAACAAAAAAAATATTGAGCCTTCTGTTCTTTGCATGTGTGTACGTTTATACACAATGTTGTTGTCATTGCAGAATTTTATTGTATGCAATGTAAACAATTTCTCTGACCTTGTCATTAAAAAAGTGTCATGCAGGTCAAACCAGTTTGATTTCTTGGTGGGGTCATGTGACATGTTGACTGAGTAGTAGCAAAGTCCTAATAGGCAAATCATGTAACTTGGCAGTTATTTCAGCCTAACGAGACCAGACACTATATAAATTTAAAAGGATAGAGCCAAAACGTCACTTCCAGTGATTATGGGACATTAAAACTGCATGTATGGAATTCCTGTCCGGTAGTTGTGTCCCAATCTTCCCTGCTGTCTTTACCACCTTCTGGAGAGCCTGCTGTTCTGCCTTTGCACAGCTATTAAACCACACTCTATCAGGGATTCTGCATGATTCTAGGTACTGCTATAGTAGATGTGAAACTTGGCATTATGTTTTGTGGTTTAACTCTATCTTTGTAATAAGGTTTCATCTAATCCCAAGTGCAATATGTTAGAGAAGTTACTACATTTGCCATTTAAATAAATAATCAAATTAAATAAAAGTATGTCCCCACTAGTAAAATATACGTCTGTGTGAAATATGCAAAAATATGCAAATGGTATCCCCTGTAAACAGGTTAACTCATTTTTCCGGAAGTCCCCATAAAGCGTGGGGAAACCAGTACATTGACTTTTCAAAGGTTTGAAGGTGTGTTTAGGCTCACTAACCAATGGCTACTTTACCTAATTTTTTTCACACTTGTAGAACCTCTAGAATAGGTGGTCCCCACAAGAGATGATTACAAACTTGGTCCCCATGAATTATGGAAACCAGTATGTGTGTGTGTGTGTGTGTGTGTGTGTGTGTGTGTGTGTGTGTGTGTGTGTGTGTGTGTGTGTGTGTGTGTGTGTGTGTGTGTGTGTGTGTGTGTGTGCTGTGTTCCTGCTCCTGTGTCTTGTACTTTGTAACATGCTCCCTGTACTATTGTGATTTGATCAATTGTTTTTATTTATTTTTTTCATTGATGTCGGGGGTGGGCGCTTATAAGCTTTTGCTTCAGCCCACTCCTTTTGAGTAGAATTTTAACTGCTCAAATAAACTTATAAACTAAACTAAACTAAGTATGAATCAGAATCCGAATAGATTTTATCGCCATTGTCGTTTTTTGCTAATGATAAATAATAAGCAATAAACTATGGAAAATAAAAAGAATATATCAATCAATAAAGCAAATCACTCAAACATTGCTTAGAGAGCACTTTTCATACCAGAATGATGAGATAAGTTTACAATATATTTAAAAAACAAGAGAAGAGATCTTTGGGTATTTTAATGTTATTGCGGTGCTCTGATTCATGAAACTGTTTCTACACATCATCCCCCCAAAAAAATCAGTCTCTATATGTGCAAACCTTGTAGTCATACTCCAAACGATTTGCCACTTTTCACTCCATCCATCCATCCATTTTCTTCCGCTTTATCCGGGGCCGGGTCGCGGAGGCAGCAGTCTCAGCAGAGATGCCCAGACTTCCCGATCCACGCACACCTCCTCCAGCTGTTCTGGGGGACCCCGAGGCGACACCAGGACAGCTCGGAGACATAGTCCCACCAGCGTGTCCTGGGTCTTCCACGAGGCCTCCTCCCAATAGGACATGCCTGGAACACCTCCCGAGGGAGGCGACCAGGAGGCATCCGGAACAGATGCCCTAGCCACCTCAGCTGGCTCCTTTCGACGTGAAGGAGCAGCGACTCTACCCCGAGCTCCTCCCGGGTAACTGAGCTCCTCACCCGATCTCGGAGGGTGCGCCCAGCCACCCTGCGAAGGAAACTCATTTCGGCCGCTTGTATCCGCGATCTTGTCCTTTCGGTCATTACCCAGATCTCATGACCATAGGTGAGGGTGGGAACGTAGATCGATCGGTAAATCGAGAGCTTTGCCCCCTGACTCAGCTCCCTCTTCACCACAACAGTCCCATACAGCGACCGCATCACTGCTGACACCGCACCGATCCGTCTATCGATCTCACGCTCCATCCGTCCCTCACTCGTGAACAAGACCCAGAGATACTTGAACTCCTCCACTTGAGGTAAGGACTCCCCACCGACCTGAAGCGGGGAAGCCACCTTTTTCCGGTGGAGAACCATGGCCTCAGATTTGGAGGTGCTGATCCTCATCCCGGCCGCTTCACACTCGGCTGCAAACCGCCCCAGTGCGCGCTGGAGGTCCTGATTTGATGAAGCCAACAGAACAACATCATCTGCAAACAGCAGAGATGAGATCCTGAGGTTCCCAAACCGGACACCCTCCGGCCCCTGGCTGCGCCTAGAAATTCTGTCCATAAAGGTAATGAACAGAACCGGTGACATAGGGCAGCCCTGGCGGAGACCAACACGCACCGGAAACAAGTCTGACTTACTGCCGGCAATGCGAACCAAGCTCCTGCTGCGGTCATACAGGGAACGGACAGCCCTTAGCAGAGGGCCCCGGACCCCATACTCCCGGAGCACCCCCCACAGGGCACCACGAGGGACACGGTCGAACGCTTTCTCCAAATCCACAAAGCACATGTGGACTGGTTGGGCGAACTCCCACGAACCCTCGAGCACCCGATGTAGGGTATAGAGCTGGTCCAGTGTGCCGCAACCGGGACGAAAACCGCATTGTTCCTCCTGAATCCGAGGTTCGACTATCGGCCGGATCCTCCTCTCCAGCACCCTGGAGTAGACCTTACCGGGGAGGCTGAGAAGTGTGATCCCTCTGTAATTGGAGCACACCCTCCGATCCCCCTTCTTAAAGAGAGGGACCACCACCCCGGTCTGCCAATCCAGAGGCACTGTCCCCAACCGCCACGCGATGTTGCAGAGACGTGTCAGCCAAGACAGCCCTACAACATCCAGAGACTTAAGGTACTCGGGACGAATCTCATCCACCCCGGGGCCTTGCCACCGAGGAGCTTTCTAACCACCTCAGTGACTTCAGCCTGGGTGATGGACGAACCCCCCTCCGAGTCCCCAGCCTCTGCCTCCTCATCGGAAGACGTGACAGTGGGATTGAGGAGATCCTCGAAGTACTCCTTCCACCGCCCGACCACATCCCCAGTCGAGGTCAACAGCTCCCCGCCCGCACTGTAAACAGTGTTGGTGAAGCACTGCTTCCCCCTCCTGAGGCGCCGGATGGTTTGCCAGAATCTCTTCGAGGCCGACCGATAGTCCTCCTCCATGGCTTCTCCGAACTCCTCCCAGACCCGAGTTTTTGCCTCTGTGACTGCACGAGCTGCAGCACACTTGGCCTGCCGGTACCTCTCAGCTGCCTCCGGAGTCCCACAAGCCAACAAGGCCAGGTAGGACTCCTTCTTCAGCTTGACAGCATCCCTTACTTCCGGGCGCCACCACCAGGTTCGGGGATTGCCGCCGCGACAGGCACCAGAGACCTTACGGCCACAACTGCGAGCAGCCGCATCGACAATGGAGGAGGAGAACATGGTCCACTCGGACTCCATGTCTCCAACCTCCCTCGGAATCTGGGTGAAGCTCTTCCGGAGGTGGGAGTTGAAGACCTTACTGACAGAGGGATCCACCAAACGTTCCCAACAGACCCTCACAACACGTTTGGGCCTGCCAGGTCTGACCGGCTTCCTCCCCCCTGCCAGCGGATCCAGCTCACCACCAGGTGGTGATCGGTTGACAGCTCAGCCCCTCTCTTCACCCGAGTGTCCGAGACACGCGGCCGGAGATCAGATGACACAACTACAAAGTCGATCATCGACCTCCTGCCTAGGGTGTCCTGGTGCCACTTATGGACACCCTTGTGCTCGAACATGGTGTTCGTTATGGACAAACTGTAACTAGCACAGAAGTCCAATAACAGAACCCCACTCGGGTTCAGATCGGGGAGGCCGTTCTTCCCCATCACCCCCGTCCAGGTCTCACTGTCGTTACCCACGTGGGCGTTGAAGTCCCCAGTAGAACAATGGAGTCCCCAGTCGGAGCACTATCTAGTACCCCTCCCAGGGACTCCAAGAAGGCCGGGTACTCTGCACCGATGTTGGGCCCGTAGGCCGAGACAACGGTGAGAGACCTGTCCCCAACCCGAAGGCGTAGGGACGCGACCCTCTCCTTCACCGGGGTGAACTCCAACACGTGGCGGCTGAGCTGGGGGGCTATAAGCAAACCCACCCCAGCCCGCCGTCTCTCCCCGCGGGCAACTCCAGAAAAATGGAGAGTCCAGCCTCTCTCCAGGAGTTGGGATCCGGAACCCAGGCTATGCGTGGAGGTGAGCCCGACTATATCTAGCCGGTATCTCTCAACCTCCCGCACAAGCTCAGGCTCCTTCCCCCCCAGCGAAGTGACGTTCCATGTCCCGAACGCCAGAAGCTGCGCACGCGGACCAGGTCGTCGAGGCACCCGCCTTTGACTGCCACCTAGTCCTCTCTGCACCCGACCCCTACGGATCCCTCTGCGGGTGGTGGGTCCACAGGAGGGCGGCACTTTTCACTTTTCTATTTAAAAAAAACAAACAAAAAAAACTAAAAAAACTAAAAAACTAAAAACTAAAATTTAAATAGAAAAGTAAAAAAAAAAAAACACTTTTCACTTTTCTATTTAAAAAAAACAACAACAATCGTGTATAATTTTGCTTTCACTTCACAGTTGTCTGTTACTTGTGTGTGAAATTTCAGTAAAAAATTCAAAATAAAATCTTTATGTTTAGGGTTGTAAACATGACAAAATGTACAGTCAAAATGCTGCTGCGCCCTCCCTGTCCCTTCTGGAGTCTGTCTGAGAGAGAGTTACAGACTCCGGACATAACTGAAGTTATAACTTTAGAAAAAAAACTGTACTGTTTTAGTAATGCACTATACACTCTCATACAGGAGAGAAAAGGCCGACATCGCGACGTATCGCAGCGCATGGTCGTATTGTGTTTGTTTCACTGCACATTATGGCCAGTAACTGCATCTGGGCATAAAACCGAAAATATGAAGCGGATCTCTCTCAAATAAAAAGTGGCTGAAAGCTAGGGATGTACTGACTACATTTATGGAGTAGTTTAAGTTTGTAGAGATCTTGATTTATGTAAATAGCAGGTTAATTCCTCTTGACTACATTACTGTCTCCCATGCTAACACAGCATGTTAGCTAACAACAGCACGGGTGCGTACCTATGTTCCCCGGGTCCGATGTTCCCCGGGTCCGATGTTCCCCCACTTGTATTGGCAGGAACATCGGTAGCTCGCATATTAAAAAGTCCCGATGTTCCCCGGGTCCGATGTTCCCCCACCAATAGAAGTGGGGGAACATCGGACCCGGGGAACATCAGGACTTCAACAATGAGACAAGTTCCGCTGTTCCCCGCGTGTGCCCTTTGATGTTCGCATTTCTTCATCCACGAAAGACGGGATATGATCCGTGCCAACTTTTGTGAATACCTATAGAGGAAATACCAACTAACCTATTTACTTTTCTTTTTCCCTCTCGGTCTCTGTGTGTTCATATTTCAGCTGATCGCAGCTATGGCTAGCTTTGGGCACGTTATCCAGCTCTCCCCTCGCTCTCCCCCAGGCATCTGCTATTTGACATCTCTGACTAAATAAAATGAAGACGATTGAAACGCAAAATACGGACAAATCTGAAGTGTCTTTTAGTATCTGTCATTTTACATTTCCTTCAGGGAGACTGGTCAAGACAAGACATACACAAACGATGAATAAAATCTACTTTTAAAAGGTAGAAGGACTCCACTCAGAGCGGCTCATTGGAAGAGCCCTCTGGAGGAGCGCGGGTCCGGTAAGGTGCGCTCGCTTTGCGCAGCTGAGAATGAGAAGCTACAACAGACCCCCGCTCGTTTGCCTATTTAGTCCCAGTATTTTAAGTCCAGTGCCTTTTACTTCAGCATTTTCGTTTCCTGAGATGTGCATTGTTACTTTGTAAAAACACACATTTGGTTTGAACCTTTTTATCAGTTGGTCAAGACGCCTTTTGCAACATCATATTTTGAAGATAATTAATTTTTTTCGTTCCAATTTTCTTTCAATTCGTTTGGGTTAATACTCCATTTGCACTGATTCATTCCAGCAGAGTCCAAAATATTGGACGGACGCATGGACCGGAGAAAACTGTCTTTACATTTGTATATAAAAATACATTTGCTAATACTGCATTGATATATATATATATATATATATATATATAGATAGATATATAGATATAGATATATATGACAGGTAGGGGACACGAGTTTTAGGAACACAGCGCACGATGCAACAATCTGCACAGAGACAGCCAGATATGCAAGTCCTGCAGACAACGGTGCAGACAGTGCAGATGTGTCTGTCCTGGGAGAGGCAGTGAAGTGAATGATAAGGACCGTTGGGTGGGCTAAGGACCGCGGTGCCGCGTAATTGCCCCGATCACTGGCCATGTTAGCATTTTTCCTTTTCTGCTCTTCCTCATCGTTCTCATTTAATATAGGCTATGGATCTTTTTTTTTGTCAACTGCATTAATAAAACAGCAGCGCAAATACTGTTCAACGTCATTCAATCACAGTGGCCTCAGTGGTGCCTCTCGGAGCATCTGATGGCTGAAGCACAGTGCGTAATGAGCGCATGACAGACACGCGGCACTGGGAGAGAAGTGAGGACGCAATGCATGTGTTTCCCCATTCGTAAAAAGATCCCTAATTTAATGTGCATAAGGCTGGAGTGCAGACATCAGATAAAACTTAGAGCTTACAGCTTAGAGTTAGGAGCGGCTATAGCACGAGCCGCTGCACTTGGCTCTCCGCACACCGTGTGATGGAGTATGTTGGGGCTGCACAGGCAATCACAAGAGAAAAACATGGATTTAAGCACGATCGAGCTACAACAACAAACCAGTCAAACGGAGGGAAATATGTTTCCAAAAACGAAAGGCGGATGAGTTTGCTGTAGCTAATTTTACTTTTATTGTCTGAACTGCGACATGTTCTTATTCTGAGGTTGTACAAACATGTTGTAGGCTATTACAATGCGAGATATACAAGGCTTATAATATCTTCAAAGAAGGTACTTGAGTCATCTTCTGTACTTGGTAGTTGAGGTCTCCAAACGTTTCGCCTCTCATCCAAAAGGCTTCGTCAGTGAACAAGATTACACTCAGCACACAGCGTAGATAAACACCAGTTGGGAGGAGTTGGGGTTGGCCTGGCTCCTCCCCTCTAATCACAGCTACTCTCACCTGTGGGTAAACACCTTTGAAGTAGAGCGTCTGTAACGACCTGCTCCCCCCAGTATCGGTCAGTCCTGTCCTATTCATAGATGATCACTGCTAATTACCTGCCTATTGTTCTTTTGTTAGCTGAGGTATCGTCTTCTTTAGGGCCCAATTGGTCTAATCCTTTGGCCCAAAAGGGCCAAAGGATTAGACGACTTAATCAAGGAATATACAAGCTAAATTCTGAAGCCTTAGCGATCCAACAGAGATTAAAATCCTGTGTGACCGAAGAGGCGTTCCTCAAAATTTGTAATTTCACACAAGTAGCACAGATGGACCAACACAGAAGGTCCAAAGAGAGACAGAAAGGTAAGTTTCTAAAACTCTTAGGGCAAAACCAGCCAAGATATAGCAGGCAATGGCGTGGGAATGAAGAAATAGATAGAAATCCTAAAACTACAGCCAATTGGGTTAAAAACCTCTCTGACAGAGAACTATCCCAGGCGGAGAACAGCGTGCTCTCCAAGGGGCTCAACTTCTCCATCACACCCAAATCCATTCCTACAGTGGATGTCATCACAGCAACAGAGTCAGCCATCAGGAACAACAGGATGACTGAGTCTGAAGCACAGGATCTTCGACTGAAAATCTCAGCAGCCCTCAGAACTCCAGACCTCCTCCCTCCAACATCACTGGAGAGGAAAGAAGAGCTTTGGCAGCCTTGAAGAAGGACGAGAGCATCACCATCCTTCCAGCGGATAAAGGCAGGTGCACTGTTGTCCTCAACACAGCTGACTACGAGACCAAGGTCAAGGACCTGCTCAGTGATCAAAACACGTATGAGCGACTGAGAAGAGACCCCACCAGCGGGTACAGGAAGAAAATTATAGAGCAGCTTCAGAAACTAGAAAAGGAAGAAATAATTGACAGAAAGTTATATTACAAGCTTTACCCGGGAGAGGCTATTCCGTGTATTTATGGTCTGCCAAAAATACACAAGGAAGGTTTTCCTCTCAGACCCATTGTGAGTGGCATCAACTCCATCACCTATAATCTGGCGAAACACCTCAAGTTCATTTTATCCCCTTTAGTCGGCAACACAGAACACCATGTGGAAAACACCAAGGAATTTGTGGAGAAGATCAAACACCTGCAGCTGGAAACAGATGAAACTATGGTTTCTTATGATGTGACAGCACTGTTCACATCGGTTCCAACCTCAGCAGCAGTCACAGCAGTGAGGAAGAGACTGACTGAGGACAGCACTTTAGCGGATAGGACACAACTCACTCCTGACCACATTTGCCAACTACTGGAGATCTGCCTTAGCACCACATATTTCCAGTTCAGGGGCAACTTCTACAGACAGATCCACGGCTGTGCTATGGGTTCTCCAGTTTCACCCATAGTGGCTAACCTCTACATGGAGGAAATGGAGAAGAATACCTTGGCCTCATACCCAGGTAACAAACCCAGCCACTGGCTCAGATATGTAGATGACACGTGGATCAAAATTAAAGAGAGGGAAGTGGCACCTTTTACAGATCACATCAATGCTGTGGACCCTAACATTAAATTTACTCGGGAGGACGCTAAGGAGAAACAACTTGCCTTTTTAGATTGTAAAGTTATCATAGGGGAAAACGGACAACTGCAGACAGAGGTTTACAGGAAGGCAACTCATACTGACCAGTATTTGATGTTTGACTCTAACCATCCACTCCAGCACAAAATAGGGGTCATTAGGACACTCAGACATAGAGCTAAAGAGGTGCCTACCAGTGCAGAAGGAAAGACCAAAGAGGAGCAACATGTCCAGAGAGCCCTCTCAGACTGTGGCTATCCTAACTGGTCCTTCACTAAAGCACAAAGGGCAGGAAGACCCAAAGAGCAGGACAGACAGACTACAGAACCCAGAAGAAAGGGAGTTGCAGTGCCGTATGTAGCCGGGGTATCAGAGAAACTTCAGAGAATCTTTAAACAGCACAGGATTCCAGTGTACCACAAACCTGTGAACACACTGAGACAAAAATTAGTTCATCCCAAGGACAAAACTCCTAGCCACAAACAAAGCAATTTGGTTTATTCTATTCGATGCAAAGAAGAAGAATGCAAAGAACATTATATTGGAGAAACCAAACAAGTCTTACAGAAGAGACTTTATCAACACCGAAGAGAAAGCACAAGTGGCCCTCAGTCGGCTGTGCACCTCCACCTTAAAGCCTCCAATCACTCCTTTGAGGACGGGGAGGTCAAAATTTTAGCTAAAGAAGAACGTTGTTTGAAAGAGGAGTAAAAGAAGCTATTTTGTCAGAAAAGAAAATCCCTCCATGAACCGAAATGGTGGACTCAGATTTAATCTTTCTGCTTTTACTCCAATCTGCTTCGGGGAAAACAGACAGGACACTGCCAGTCCAAGAAACGATACCTCAGCTAACAAAAGAACAATAGGCAGGTAATTAGCAGTGATCATCTATGAATAGGACAGGACTGACCGATACTGGGGGGAGCAGGTCGTTACAGACGCTCTACTTCAAAGGTGTTTACCCACAGGTGAGAGTAGCTGTGATTAGAGGGAGGAGCCGGGCCAACCCCAACTCCTCCCAACTGGTGTTATCTACGCTGTGTGCTGAGTGTAATCTTGTTCACTGACGAAGCCTTTTGGATGAGAGGCGAAACGTTTGGAGACCTCAACTACCAAGTACAGAAGATGACTCAAGTACCTTCTTGAAGATGGACAACTCCTGTACGACTGAGAACTTACACAGACAAGGCTATAATATGTTATAAAGTTATCAGTAGGCTAGTTATGAGCGAAATCAAGCCGCTTGTTGCTCCATTATCCGCGCGTACCGGGCCGTGCTGTGCCAGGCGGTGAAGAGAGAAGAAAGAGCAGTGAGAGGCGAGTGTTTACTGCCTATAGGCTATCGATTAGAAGAGTTTACAGCAGGACTTTAATTGTCAGGTGCATGAAGACGCGCAGCAATAACATGTCTATGAGCGAGACCCGCAGCCGGGGAACACCGGGCCCTCCGGCATTCGGAGGGTCCGATGTTCCCCGGGTCTGATGTTCCCCAACCTGGGAACATCGGACCCGGGGAACATCGGGCTGACCCCCAACAGCACACATTGGCACGGTGGCCACCTGCGATAAAACAAAACAAACTTTCACTCACACGTCTGAAGTAACATGTGCGTGCTTTCTGCTCAGCAAACTCGTTGTAAATCCATTTTTAAAGCGTAAGTAGCGGAATTTGTTTGCTAAAGCATGTGTCAACATGCTTCTCCTCCTCCGCGGTGCTGCTACCCAGTATGTAAATAGACACAGACAAAGTCACGCCCCTACAGCATGCTCCGAAATCAACCCTAAATAAGCGTTTACTTTTAGTGAACCTAAAAGTAAACGCTTTTAAATTTACTAATACTGCTAGCTTAAACACAGAGAGGCTATTTCGTGACTTCAACTGAACAATTCTGCAAAAAAGTGAAAATCACCAATTTTCCAAAAAAAAAACTTGAGACACGGGCAAGGTGCTAACAGCTAGATTGGAATGATTCATAGAAAACAAGCAGCATAACAACGTCAATAAAGCAGGCAACTACTTGAAGCAGCATTTATGATGATCACACAATGAGTAAGGCTTTATCCAAATCCCCACCCTTCAATATTTGCATTGACGGCTGCCTGGTTCCCGTCTCTCCCCAAGTTAAAAGCTTGGGTGTCATACTGGACTCCACACTTTCATTCTCCTCCCACATAAACAATACTATCCGCGCAGCCTTCTTCCACCTACGCAACATCTCCCGACTCCGCCCGTCTCTCTCACAACACTCCACCCAAGTACTTGTTCATGCTCTTGTTACGTCACGCCTGGATTACTGTAATGCTCTCCTCACTGGCCTCCCCCACAAACTCATCCAACGACTCCAAAATGTCCATAACGCTGCAGCACGAATAATCACTCGAACCAAATCCATAGAGCACATCACACCGGTCCTTATCCAACTCCACTGGCTCCCCGTAACCCACAGAATCCAGTACAAACTCCTCCTGCTCACATTTAAGGCACTCCATAATCTAGCTCCTCCATACCTGTCTGACCTGCTTCACCTTTACACTCCGTCCCGTTCCCTCCGCTCATCCTCTGCTGGTCTCCTCTCCATCCCCACAGTACGAATGGTCACTATGGGTGCCAGAGCATTCAGCTACTCTGCCCCAAAGCTCTGGAACACTTTACCTCAGCCCCTCCGTCAACTGGACTCTTTAATTACTTTCAAAACCCAACTCAAGACTTTCCTTTTTAAATCTGCACATGCATTGTGATTTTATCAGTGATTTTATATAAATTTTTATTTGTGTTCTTAATTGTAAGGTGTCCTTGGGTGACTTGAAAGGCGCCATCAAATAAAATGAATATTATTATTATTATTTATACATTTGTGGTTTATTGCAGACTTTTCATCAACAATGAGCTGTAGGCGAGCTGTACCGTGCTGGGCGGCACGGTAGCGCAGCAGTTAGTGCTCTCGCTTCACAGCAAGAAGGTCCCGGGTTCGATTCCCACCTGGACGGGGCCTTTCTGTGTGGAGTTTGCATGTTCTCCCCATGTCTGCGTAGGTTTCCTCCGGGTACTCCGGTTTCTCCTACCACCAAAAACATGTACAATAGGCCAGGATGAATGATGTGTGTGAATGCATGGAGGTGGTCAGAGGGACTGTTGGTGCAGATGTGTGCAGTCGCGACAGCGCTTCTGTCAGTCTCCCCCAGGGGAAACTGAAGCTACTAAGGTAGTTTACCACCACCAAGTATGGAGTGAATGTAAAATGCTCTCATGTAAAAGCGCTTTGTGACCATGTCTGTGAAAGGCGCTATATAAATAAAGATCTTCTTCTTCTTGTTACATGCTAACGGGGGTAATCTCGAATAATTGTCCACCTGCACAGATAATGTCCCTGGGAAGATCCTGGTGTAGACCATGGGGGTATAGTTAAAGATCCATAGGGCATGGCAGTAGCGAAGACTGACTAGATAGCCTCCAAACAGCAAGAGCTCCTTCGGTGTGGACACAGAGCCTATGAACTCTCAAAAGTTCATCTCCAAAGTCACTTTCCGAGTCAGACGCAGAATCAAATCATATCCTGGGTGGCCATTGTTCACAAAGTGATCAAGCGTAGCTCCTTTCCAACAGTAAAATTAAAATGCAGCGAAAATAGATTGTAGTTTCAACATGTGAAGGAGAGAATGTATGTAGCAGTGTTGCTGAAGGGGAGGGGGGGGGGGTGTCAGAAAGGGTCAGGGCTTCTTAAAGAGACAGGCCTATTTCAAGATGTTCGCTACAGCCATTTTGCAAGAGCAAATTTAGTTATTACAGTTATTTTAATTTACTGCATTTACAGACAAACATAAGTTTGGATCATCATTGTAGTGTGGTATAGACTGGTATTATGTGACTGAAAAAAGCATAATACCCCCTCTTTAACAATTCCCAAAAGGCCAAAGGGCTGAAAAACCCCTCTGAAGTTTTGGGCAGTTCTCACCTCACTCTGCTATTGAGAATAACAATAGGGCTCATTTACATCTCATTTAGATAAGCCATACCCCGTAAAGCTCCCCACTGTCATGTCATGTGATATGTATGTTCTTGGTATGTGTATATTGGGCCATAGTGATGTTGATAATGGACATAGTGTAATCAACTGTACATACAATTCTTAATAAATAGATCATCTAAAAATGAAATGAAATATAAGAGATACAAAACAAATTGGTAACTATTAAGAGCTAGCAAGAAAGATTATTATACAAATCTGCTTGAAAGCAATACAAACAAGATTACAGAAATATGGAAAGTATTAAATAGTCTAATTAAAAAAAGACTAACCATAAACTGCCCTATAGATTACATCAGCCATTCCCAAAGTCCAGGACGCCGCGGACCCCTTATCCATCCGAAAATCTCTTGGGCCCCCATAGTAATATATTTACTATATTCTGAGGAATTTTTATTATTTTGCAGATAAAATAACATACAAAGCAACATGTAGCCATGATTGTATAGGCTAAATACTGGTTTAAACTAGTATAATGTAGCAAAGACATTTACTTTTTCTTTAAAAAAATAATATTTTTTCCATGTACTTGTTTTGTAGACAAGATTTGGGGGCCCCCTGCAGGTCCTCTGAGGCCCCCCAGGGGCCCCGGACCCCACTTTGGGAACCACTGGATTACATTATCCATAATGATGATGAAAAAATAGAAGATATGAGTGAATTTGTCGAGCAATTGAATAAGTACTTTGTAAATATAGGACCCAATCTTGCAGAGAAAATCATCTCATCATCTTGGCAATGTGATCGTATGCATATGGACATTATTGTAGTCATTAGGGATGGGAATTGATAAGATTTTATTGATATCAATGCCATCAATAATTTTACCTATCGATTCAATTCTTTATCGATTCTCTTATTGATACCTGACTTGTCTGTGTGCTGGGGAAAAGCAAGGAGTGAATGTGCTTTCGATAAACTCTATCAAAAAAGACACATTGTTAGTTTTCCCAAGAAAAAATATTCATTAAATTAAGCAAGTTTCCAAATGTCTCCTGCTGGCACTCAGCCTGCCTGGCATCCTCAAATATAATGGTAACATTTGTACTTTTCAACAAGTGTCTGTAACGTGTAACAGACTGATGCTGTTTTGTAACACATAAACAACAGGACTTGGTCTCAGCCCAAACCCTACAGATTTTCATCTATTTCTGCTTCATCCGATGCTACATTCTCCTTCCCACTCTCCGTGTGAACTACTTCTGTTGCAGCACGTTAGACCGCTCACAGTGCGCTCAGGGCGGGGACAGGCAGCTGCAGCCTCCGCTCTGAGCCGCGAGCCTGAGCGGAGTCTGCCGAGGTGCGCTCAGACCGGGAACAGACAGTCTCGGACCCGGGTTCAGAGCACAGCGGCACGGGGAGACAGTAATGCACATACATTCTCATACACATGAGAATCTCATACACACCTATTGTGTGTCTCTGTGTGAGTTTGCCTTATGTCTGCTCTCTTCCCCTCTCATGCTCTAGTCTGTACACACCAGTCCCGTTCATTTTTGGACAGAATTAAAGTCTGCAGGGAAAAGAAAGCACTTCACGAACGCGCACCACATCACAAGAGAAAAGAAGCAAGCCGAAAATCACAGAGAGGGCTGAATTAGCACAGAACAGGCTGGCGCTATATGCAGTCAGGCCCGGGGCTGAGAGAGAGGTGGCAGGGAGGACGGAGCGTCAGCTAGGGATGCGCTGACTACATTTATGGAGTAGTTTAAGTTTGTAGAGATCTTGATTTTGTGTAAATAGCAGGTTAATTCCTCGTGACTACATGACTGTCTCCCATGCTAACGCACCACGTTAGCTTACAACAGCACAATAGGGAGACACGCAGTGGGATTACTGCAGACGATTGTCATAGAAGTCAGTTCAGAGCCAGGCTTCTATGTAACTACAGACAAATATATCAAAACTGGAATCTTCAGGTACCGAGACAATTTGTGACTTAGAGTCATACATTGACACGTTCTATGAGATGACACAACCAGATACTAAACGTGGAAGGCAAGAGCTAGGCTCGAGCAACACCGAAACCGATATCTCCACTGATATTCGCCAAATGCGCGAGACTATGGAAGCAATGCAGCAACAGCTAACAAAACTGGACATACTGCAAAAGCTGAAAGAGGATGTCGAGGATCTAAAACAATCCTTGGACTTTCACGTCGCTTTAGTGGATGTCTTGAAAAAGACAACGTGACGCTGCGTCTGGAAGTAAACGAGCTCAAAACTTTGACGGGTAAACTACACTACGAGTCAATAAAAGCTCAAAATCACATCCTCGACTTGCAATTTAGGAGTATGCGGGACAACTTTATCATACACGGTCTACCAGAGAAACCAAAGGAAACCTACCAGACAACGGAACAACTAGTGAAGTCCTTTCTCAAAACTCACCTAAAGATGGGAGACTCTGAGGTCCGAGAAATCCAGATAGCGCGGTCACATCGCCTAGGCCAATATCGTGAAGGAGAATCCCGGAATCGTCCTATTGTGGCCAAGCTTCTCGATCCCAGGCACAAGTCTACCATCATGGGGAAAGCCAAGGAGCTCAAAGGGTCTGGGTTCTCCCTGAGTGATCAGTTTCCCCCGAGATCATTCGGAGAAGGAGGCTGCTCCAGCCGGTGTTGGCCGAGGCAAGAGCCGTGGGAAGGAAAACTAAACTATTCATCGATAAGCTCTAGGTTGACGGTGAACTTTATCGCAACTATAAAATTACTTACTGGTTTACCGGAGGAGGCGCCGAACATGCTGCTGCACTGACTGAAGTAAACACGGTCGGAACTGAGGACGTCATCAGAGTGACCTCACATCCTAAACCTTAAGGCACTTCCCACCAGGTAATCACTGTCACATAGCGATGACGTCATCAGAGACAAGTAAATCTCATTTTTATTTGGACACACAAAGTACTATTGGAAACTTAGATTTAGATCTCTCAAGAAGGACAATTACGGAAACAATCGACCTGGATTTTAAATTTGCTCAATATGATTTACAGAACACGAGAACGACATCGACCCTGAACATAACTTCTTTACAACATCTGTCAATGACTGTCAGTATTACACAGAGGACCTTTA
This sequence comes from Neogobius melanostomus, assembly GCA_007210695.1. NCBI lineage: Eukaryota > Metazoa > Chordata > Actinopteri > Gobiiformes > Gobiidae > Neogobius > Neogobius melanostomus. The sequence goes on from VHKM01000163.1 coordinate 125,577, forward strand.
TAATTGCAAATTCAAGAACGTTAATGCTTTTTCTGTAATCCAGTTCAACAGTCGAAGCTTATATGCTAACATTGACCACATCAAGAGCTATCTAAAACAGTTTTCAAAGCCATTTAATGTAATTTTAATAACAGAAACATGGATTCATAATAACAGAGAAATGGACTTTAGTATCGAAGGTTATGAGTTTACAAGTATGAACAGACGAAACAAGCATGGTGGGGGCGTAGCTATGTTTGTAAACTCAAACTATAGTTATAAAGTAATCGAAAATAAGTCTATGGCAGTGGATGATGTACTTGAATGCCTTACTGTAGAAATTGCAAGGGAAAAAAAGAAAAATATTATTGTATTATTGACATAGAGTTGTTTTCTAATTGGATGGAGGAGCACTTTTCAAGCTCAAATCAGAAAGTCATGTTTGTGGGGGGAGATTTTAATATCGACCTGTTAAATCCAAATAAACACAAAAAGACGGACGAATTTATAATACCTTATTCAGCATAGGTTTGTATCCTCTAATAACCAAACCGAGCAGAATTTACAACCCATAGTGCTACTCTAATTGACAACATTTTTTCAAATGAAATAGAAGCTGATATAATCAGCGGATTAATGATTAATGACATCAGTGACCACCTGCCAGTTTTTGTAACATACAAAAATGAAGATCAAAAAAATAAAGAGGAAACCATGCACTGGTTTAGAAGGGTAAAAACAGAGAAAACTATCGATGCACTTAATAAGGAACTATTGATGCAAGATTGGAGTAATATATACAGAGAGATTAACACTGATAAAGCTTATGATGAGTTTGTGCAAGTATTCCAAAAGGTTTATGATAAAAATTGTCCAACGAAAAAATACAGTAATAACAGAAAGTGTAAAGATAAAACATGGATGTCTAAGGGTTTGCTAAATGCATGCAAGAAAAAAAATTCACTTTACAAAAAATGTATAAATAATAGAACAAAAGAAGCGGAGGATAAATATAAGAAATATAAAAATAAACTGACAGGTATCATTAGAAAATGTAAACAGGATTATTATAATAAGTTGTTAGATAGCAATAAGAATAATATTAAAGGCTTGTGGAATATCTTAAAATGTTTAATTAGAAATAAACCAAGAACGATTAATTATCCAAAATATTTCAAAGATGAGGATAACACTTTAAATAATATGAATGAAGTAGTCGAAACATTTAATAAATTCTTCGTAGATGTTGGACCAAATCTTGCTGCAAAAATTGCAAATGTTGAGAACTATAATTGTAAACTGATAGACACAAATCCTATGTCCATGTTCCTCAAACCTGTGGAGGAAAAGGAGATACTGGACATTGTTAAAGGGTGTAAAAATAAAACCTCGACAGATTACCATGACATGGATATGAAAACTTTAAAAACTGTTATTGAAAGTATCTCTAAGCCGTTAACATACATCTGTAACCTATCGTTGCAAACTGGACAATTTCCTGAAAGTATGAAAGTAGCTAAAGTGATTCCTCTGTTCAAGGCAGGAGATAACATCTCTTTACAAACTACAGGCCTGTTTCCCTTTTACCGCAATTCTCCAAAATCTTAGAGAAGGTTTTTAACTCTAGACTTGACAGCTTTATTGAAAGTAATAAATTACTCTCTGAAAATCAGTTTGGTTTTAGGAATAATCACTCAACTTTACATGCGCTCTTTGATATAATCGATGAAGTAACTAATTCTGTAGACAAGAAGAAATATGCAATAGGGTTATTTATTGACCTGAGTAAAGCGTTTGATACAATAACTATGATATATTAATTAATAAACTAGAACATTATGGGATTAGGGGGGTAGCTCTTAAGTGGGTTACCAGTTATTTAAAAAATAGAAAACAATGTGTGAAAATTAGTGATTATCAGTCGAGTTGTCAAGAAATTGTGTGTGGTTTACGTCAAGGTTCCATTCTGGGCCCAAAATAGTTTAATATGTACATTAACGACATTTGTAAAACTTCTCAAATACTTAAATTCATCTTGTTTGCAGATGATACAAATATTTTTGCATCGGGAGACGATTTACAACAACTGTGTCGGATTGTTAACTTGGAACTCAAAAGTGTCAATAAGTGGTTCAAACAAAATAAATTATCCTTAAATCTGAGTAAAAGTAAAATGATGATATTCGGCAACCGTAATTCCAATGCTCAGGAAGCAATTCAGATAGAGGGTGTTGTTATAGAGCGGGTACATGAAATCAAATTTCAGTTATTATAGGTGATAAAATGACTTGGAAATCGCACATTAAATATATATCTACGAAAATTTCTAGAAGCATTTCAGTAATAGCAAAAGCAAAGCACATTTTAAACATCAAAGCTCTACATATCTTATACTGTACTCTGATTTTGCCCTACTTAAATTATTGCACTGTGGTTTGGGGTAGTACTTATAAAAACACAGTAAAACCAATAGTAATGCTGCAAAAAAGAGCTATCCGAGTAATTCATAAAGTTGGGTTTTTGGACCACACAAACTCATTATTTTTAAAATCAAAGATCATGAAGTTTTGTGACATTGTTGAGTTCCAAACAGTACAGATGTTATACAAAGCAAGATACAAACTGTTACCGGGCCAAATACAAAGAAGGTTCCAAGAACGTACTGGTCGTTACGAATTACGTGATGAATTAAACTTTAGGATTCAGAAACATAGCTCAACTTTGAAAAGTTTTAGTCCAACAGTTAATGGTGTACAATTGTGGAATAAACTGGAAATGGAGTTGAAACGAAGTCCAAATATCAACCTGTTCAAATATAAATACAAACAAAAGACTTTTGAAAAGTACAGAGAAGAAGATTCACGTTGCCACAAGGGGGAGTAGTAGAATTAAATTGCATTTGCATTCTATTAACTAAGACAGTGTTGTTGCTCTGAACGGTTGTCATTCTATTGCTCTAAATTACAAATTGAGAATTAGGATAAGCGAGTTATGGATCTGTTGAGAGGGCCCCTCCCAGCGGGCTCATAAACCTCGTCTTTTAACGCACCACTAAGCATAGGAACATCATCCACAAATACAGCTAGTTAGGGCAGCTGGGTGGGGTTTGTTGATGGGGAGTTACTGCCCTCTTCAATGGACCCGCTCTACACCCTGGCTTCTTAATGCACTACAGTATGTTGGGCTTACATATTACATAATCCATTGAACACAAAAAAAAAAAAAAAAAAAAATCTATGATGGAAATGACAACTGGGAAGTTGCAAGATCATGGATAATATAATATGTATATTAATGTGCCTTTTGAACACAGAACTAGTGCCTTTTGGAAGTTGTTAACTGTGAACCTTCTCTGTAAAAAAAAAAGGAAAAAGAAAAAAAAGGGATGTATGTACGTATGTGTATGTATGTATGTATATATATATATATATATAATATATATATATATATATATAATATATATATATATATGTATGTATGTAGGTGTGTATGTGTGTATGTGTGCATATATGTGTATAAATAACTTAAGGATCGCCTTTTTCACTTGCTTTGTATTAGTCATAGCGTACATGAAATGAGACAGTTGTTGTGGTTGTGTTTCCTTTCCTTTCAGTTGTGTTTCTTTTCCTTTCCGTTCCGTTAAACTCTGTTAATTTATATTTGTACAAACAATTCTAGAGGTGCTTTGTGGGTGTGGTCCGTGTTGAAATGGCCGCTCTGGTGGGTTGTAGGTTCTCTTTGCCGGTGGGACAAATAAAAAAAACAAAAAAATCAAAATATGATGTTGCTTAATGTAGGATTGATAATGTAACTATAACAGGTAAAGTTGGGTCACAGAGGGGTACGTTGTGTGTGTGTGTGTGTGTGCTGTGTTCCTGCTCTTGTGTCTTGTACTTTGTAACATGCTCCCTGTACTTGTGTGATTTGATCAATTGTTTTTATTTCAGTTTGTCCATAACGAACACCATGTTCGAGCACAAGGGTGTCCATAAGTGCACGTGGCACCAGGACACCCTAGGCAGGAGGTCGATGATCGACTTTGTAGTTGTGTCATCTGATCTCCGGCCGCGTGTCTCGGACACGCGGCCGGTGGTGATCGGTTGAGCTGTCAACCGATCACCACCTGGTGGTGAGCTGGATCCGCTGGCAGGGTGGGAGGAAGCCGGTCAGACCTGGCAGGCCCAAACGTGTTGTGAGGGTCTGTTGGGAACGTTTGGTGGATCACTCTGTCAGTAGGGTCTTCAACTCCCACCTCCGGAAGAGCTTCACCCAGATTCCGAGGGAGGTTGGAGACATGGAGTCCGAGTGGACCATGTTCTCCTCCTCCATTGTCGATGCGGCTGCTCGTAGTTGTGGCCGTAAGGTGCCTGTCGCGGCGGCAATCCCCGAACCCGGTGGTGGCGCCCGGAAGTAAAGGATGCCGTCAAGCTGAAGAAGGAGTCCTACCTGGCCTTGTTGGCTTGTGGGACTCCGGAGGCAGCTGAGAGGTACCGGCAGGCCAAGCGTGCTGCAGCTCGTGCAGTCACAGAGGCAAAAACTCGGGTCTGGGAGGAGTTCGGAGAAGCCATGGAGGAGGACTATCGGTCGGCCTCGAAGAGATTCTGGCAAACCATCCGGCGCCTCAGGAGGGGGAAGCAGTGCTTCACCAACACTGTTTACAGTGCGGGCGGGGAGCTGTTGACCTCGACTGGGGATGTGGTCGGGCGGTGGAAGGAGTACTTCGAGGATCTCCTCAATCCCACTGTCACGTCTTCCGATGAGGAGGCAGAGGCTGGGGACTCGGAGGGGGGTTCGTCCATCACCCAGGCTGAAGTCACTGAGGTGGTTAGAAAGCTCCTCGGTGGCAAGGCCCCGGGGGTGGATGAGATTCGTCCCGAGTACCTTAAGTCTCTGGATGTTGTAGGGCTGTCTTGGTTGACACGTCTCTGCAACATCGCGTGGCGGTTGGGGACAGTGCCTCTGGATTGGCAGACCGGGGTGGTGGTCCCTCTCTTTAAGAAGGGGGATCGGAGGGTGTGCTCCAATTACAGAGGGATCACACTTCTCAGCCTCCCGGGTAAGGTCTACTCCAGGGTGCTGGAGAGGAGGATCCGGCCGATAGTCGAACCTCGGATTCAGGAGGAACAATGCGGTTTTCGTCCCGGTCGTGGCACACTGGACCAGCTCTATATCGGGTGTTCGAGGGTTCGTGGGAGTTCGCCCAACCAGTCCACATGTGCTTTGTGGATTTGGAGAAAGTGTCCCTCATGGTGCCCTGTGGGGGGTGCTCCGGGAGTATGGGGTCCGGGGCCCTCTGCTAAGGGCTGTCCGTTCCCTGTATGACCGCAGCAGGAGCTTGGTTCGCATTGCCGGCAGTAAGTCAGACTTGTTTCCGGTGCGTGTTGGTCTCCGCCAGGGCTGCCCTTTGTCACCGGTTCTGTTGCATTACCTTTATGGACAGAATTTCTAGGCGCAGCCAGGGGCCGGAGGGTGTCCAGTTTGGGAACCTCAGGATCTCATCTCTGCTGTTTGCAGATGATGTTGTTCTGTTGGCTTCATCAAATCAGGACCTCCAGCGCGCACTGGGGCGGTTTGCAGCCGAGTGTGAAGCGGCCGGGATGAGGATCAGCACCTCCAAATCTGAGGCCATGGTTCCTACCGGAAAAAGGTGGCTTCCCCGCTTCAGGTCGGTGGGGAGTCCTTACCTCAAGTGGAGGAGTTCAAGTATCTCGGGGTCTTGTTCACGAGTGAGGGACGGATGGAGCGTGAGATCGATAGACGGATCGGTGCAGCGTCAGCAGTGATGCGGTCGCTGTATCGGACTGTTGTGGTGAAGAGGGAGCTGAGTCAGGGGGCAAAGCTCTCGATTTACCGATCGATCTACGTTCCCACCCTCACCTATGGTCATGAGATCTGGGTAATGACCGAAAGGACAAGATCGCGGATACAAGCGGCCGAAATGAGTTTCCTTCGCAGGGTGGCTGGGCGCACCCTCCGAGATCGGGTGAGGAGCTCAGTTACCCGGGAGGAACTCGGGGTAGAGTCGCTGCTCCTTCACGTCGAAAGGAGCCAGCTGAGGTGGCTAGGGCATCTGTTTCGGATGCCTCCTGGTCGCCTCCCTCGGGAGGTGTTCCAGGCATGTCCTATTGGGAGGAGGCCTCGTGGAAGGCCCAGGACACGCTGGTGGGACTATGTCTCCGAGCTGGCCTGGTGTCGCCTCGGGGTCCCCCCAGAACAGCTGGAGGAGGTGTGCGTGGATCGGGAAGTCTGGGCATCTCTGCTGAGACTGCTGCCTCCGTGACCCGGCCCCGGATAAAGCGGAAGAAAATGGATGGATGGATGGTTTTTATTTCAATGATGTCGGGGGTGGGCGCTTATAAGCTTTGCTTCAGCCCACTCCTTTTGAGCAGAATTTTAACTGCTCAAATAAACTAATAAACTAAACTAAACTATAGCCTCATCAAACAACCATTAACACAGCAGCCACCAGCGATAAAAAAAACAAACTTTCACTCACCCATCTGAAGTAACCTTTGCGTGTCTTCTGCTCAGGAAACTCGTGGTAAATCCATTTTCCTGCGTAAGTAGCGGTAGCTTCTGAGAGCTACATACCATTGCGTTGCATAGTCATGAAGCCACACAGACAAAGTCACGCCCCTACTGCAAGCTCCAAAACTAGTCGGTTTGAACATAAAAGTTTACGCTTTTAAATATACCAATACTTCTAGCTTAAACATGGAGAGGCTTCTTTGTGACTTCAACTGAACGATTCTGCAAACAAGTGAAAATCACCAATTTTCAAAAAAACAACAACTTTGTTTACGTTTTTCTCAAGACACGGGTTGCCGACGTGTGTCCCTGGAAACCAGGGCGGGTCACATATTATCCATTAGGTCCACGGCCGTACTTCCGCAAAAGCAGCGTTTGAGAGCGGCGTATTTCCCATGTGGAGGAGGGCTACGAAGCAACGGTATAGCCCTGCGGGTAGACTGCTGATCCAGGGCAGAAACCACCAAATAGTATCTGGAGTCATCCGCATCCACACCCCGGAGATGGAAAAGTGCCTCGATGTGCAGGAACCACAAGGCTGGATCACTCTGCCAAAACTCTGGAAGTTTCACAGCAGGAGCGGCGAGAAACGAAGCCGGCCGTGTGAGGGGGAGAGACGGCGAAGTCAAGACAGCGTCTGAGGCAAGCCCATGGCCGAGGCCGAGTCCGCAGCCGAGACAGAAGGAAAAACACTCTCTTCCACCTTATCTGCCATGTTCACGATAGGGGTCACCAATGTGGTGAGAATGACGAGGACACGAGCGAGCTGCAAGTGAGTCGACTTTCTTGCCAACAAAAACTAAAATGTCCGGAGAACAGGACGAACACCAGTCAGGGCTAGACACGTCTCCAAACCCCACAACCTGCTGGGTGAGAGACGCCTCACTAACATATACACCACAACATCAGATTAAGAGAACAGCTGCTACAAACGGGTATTTGAAGCTGCTGGTGCCTGGACCTTGCAGACGCTTGCAGTTGTGTAAAAAACGTTTAACTGAAACGGCTAAACAGTTAACTGAATGCTCATGAGCAGAAACTGCTGCAGTGGGCCCAGAAATACATGAAGACTAATTTTCAAACAGTCTTGTTCACTGATGAGTGCCGTGTAACCCTGGATGGTCCAGATGGATGGAGTAGTGGATGGTTGGTGATTGGCCACCATGTCCCAACAAGGCTGTGACATCAGCAAGGAGGGGCCGGAGTCATGTTTTGGCCTACAATCATTGGGAGAGAGCTGGTCGGCCCCTGTAGTAAGTGGTTCCATTTTCCTTTTTGCTTTCACAAAACTTATTTTTTAACCTCTTCAGGGTGCCAGCGTCGGTCCGGGCATTTGGACGCAATTGGACACAAGGGGGCGCCCTTCCAACCTTCTCAGTGTGAATGGGAATTGACTTTCTTCAGAGTTAGGCTGATTCCGAAACCCTTAAATTGTAGCCTCTAAGTCCTAACACTAGCCACTATTCCTTTAACCTTTCATGGGGTCAACTGTTAGATCTCTATGCAGTTAGTGAACTTCTGCTTCAGCAGCATTTGCCCAATTCCACCGTCCTTACCCAGGGGAAGGGGAAGTGACATCACCAACAGCTATTCATAGCTAAATAAAGATATTTAAGGAGAAAAAAAATTAAATGATCCATCACATTTTCATTTGGCCTTATTTTATCTCAACAGCTGTTTCATAAAGCTACAGTATGCAAATTAGCCATGTGGCTTAAGTTTTCTACTAAATAAAAGCAAAAGCACAAACTGCCTCCATTTAAGCCATTTACTGAGGCTGTGTCTGTGCTGTGATGACTCTAACATGTATTTTGTCACTTTCATAAAGTTTGGCTTGTGCAGAATCTCTTATATATATATTTTTTAATGAATTGTGCACCTGTCAATCAAAGCATGAAGAATCACTCGAGGGTGGGGGCGAGGGGGAGGGCATGCAGCGCAGTGGCTTATGGGATGGCACATGGCTCCTAATCGCCAGTGAGGTAGCATCAGAAGTCCTATGCTAAAGTGGCTATGATAGTTATCATTGAGGCTCCTTTACCTAACTCCTTCCTAACTGACAACCCAATTCGGAGGCTACTTATCATGGCGGACGCTGACGCACATCCGGTTTGGCGATAGACCACTTACCAATTTCACGCTTTCGGAATCAGCGTTATGGTACGTACAGACCAAACGGTGACACGCCACCAACTTCCATGTTAACCCTATGTAGACGTGCTTCGACGCGCTTCGAAATGTAAGCAAAGCCGTCCGCGCGTATGAAGCGTTCCAATGCGAGCAGATGAGGATAAACGCGCGTCAAAACCAGTGAGAACAGCGCGGTACAGAGCAGCGATGCCCCGCCCACTGCTTCATGCACTCAAGTAATCACAATCTACACGTGCGTTCATTTACGCCTTGTTAACCAATCAGGGATTGGGCTCAAATAGTGAGCACAAGCGTCACCTGTTACCTGCAGCAGTGGCACAAAAAGGGCATACGCAATATATGCCTTGCATAGGGGCACCAATAGCGATGTGTCGGTCGCGAACGATCCGGCTCTTTTGAACGAGTCTTTACAGTGAACGATATAAACGGGTTCATATTGTTTTTTAATTCCTCTTTGGGGAGGGGCGTCACTTTAGTTGTGCATGCTTATTTTGCGAAACAAAAGTCACTGCTGGAGTGGGGCAGAGAGGAGTGGAGGATTGGCAGAGGGGCTGTCATCTCCACCCCCCACGAGGAGCTCAAAGTGAGCATAAGGCAACAAGTTTGAGAAATAAAAGTCCTAATGAAATAATAAACACGGTTACAGAGGAGATCACCTCTTTCACTTGCGTTGTTTTCTCCCCTCTTGCGCGAGGGAGAGAGAGGGAGAGGAGGAAAAGTTCCGTGAAGGAAATAATTGCTTTTAATCGGCCGTGTGATTGTTTTTTGTGATAACAAACTCCATAGAGGGAAATGACGATGTTATATTGTGTGAAATAGTGACATTTTCGTTAAAATAAAGTCAGTTCAGAGGGTATTTATTTACTTTTTTTTTTAAACAAAAAACAACAACCATCAAAGAGCCGTGTGTGTGGGAGGGGGTTAGTTGCGCCCCTGACCTGCAGCATGGAGGAGAAGTTGATCATCGCGGTTTGCGCTCGGCCCGAGTTGTATGACACGCCTCCTAATTATGACACTTGCAAAACTTCACGCGCCAGCAAACAGGCGTTTCTCGCGAGTGTGAAGCGGCAATGGCGTCCAACTAGAGGCTGACGGAGCGTGGACGCACGTTCGGTCTGAACGCACCTTTAGACTTTAGGTCAGACACAATGGCTGTTCCCCAATTGCGAGGATCCTCGGCGTCTCGACCACTTCGGACGTAATTCACGTCATCACAGCGCCGCCAAGTGGTGTTCCAATTCACTCAGACCACTCGCCTCCTCGCAGTTCGACTCCTCCGTTTGGCTCATTTATGAAGGATGCACCGGTGGATCCTCCGCTGCCTCGGAGAGCTGAAATTACCAATGATGCACTGCAACACTGTTTTTTCCCCAAAAACTTTATTAGTTTGAAGTTTTGTTCCACATTTGTGCAAAAAAATAATTGTAATAATAAAATCATTAGTAGACGTGTTGTAAGCGAGTAAAGATGTAAAAAAAGAGGTTTATATAAAGTGAATGAAAAGCCTAATAAATAGGCCTATTTATTGATAAATCAAGCCTAAGGTTGTTGTGCAATTGAAGGCGATTAGTGATAAACTGGACCTGCTAAATATATTTGATATTTTAATTGAATTTCTTATTTTATTCAGGCCAAAATGTTCAAACAGTAAGACATCCAACCAAAACCAGTTTATAAACAGCTTTTATTCATAAAACAGTCGTTTTTGTAAGCATGGATTGACATTTTATTATATGATTTGACACGTGACATGACGCAGCCGCTCGCTCCGGAGGCCGTTCCAATTGAGCTCAAATGTGGCAGTATGAGGACACTCGCCTCCGTTTGGGAGGAGCCCACCACCGAGGACGTCAACGAAGTGGACAAACGGAGGATGGATCCTCGCAATTGGGAAACAGCCCATGACTATTCTGCCATGGGCCACCATGACCCACCATGACTCAGAGGAACCGGGACACACATGACTCTACAGCAGATACAAAAGACAAATAAATAAAGTAATATACACATACAACATTTTTGCTCATTTTACTTTTTAAAATTGTTAACTTTCTGTGTTTTTTTTTCTGTTTTTACAACATATTTGAGTTCAAGAGTATGATATGACTAATATCCAGCAGAAGTCTAAAGTTCTGTCTGAGGCAGAATCTCCATGACTTCCTTCTTGACTTCTCAGTCTGTGACTGAAAAGCAATGAGGCGTCACCCTTCTTACTGGAAACAAAGAGCACACTGTATTTAGCGTCATGTTACTGTCAATCATGGTGTCTGACATAAAGTCTAACTCTGAAGAAAGTCAATTCACATTTACACTGAGAAGGTTGGAAGGGAGCCCCCTTGTGTCCAAATGTGTCCAAATGCCCAGACCGACACTGGCACCCTGAAGAGGTTGAAAAATAAGTTGTGTGAAAGCAAAAAGGAAAATGGAACCACTTAACTCAATTTTATTGCTTTAAGTCAAGGAAACACTTACAGGCTCCCTGAAGGTGTGAAAATGACCTCTGAAAAATATGTGGAGTTTCTGACTGACCACTTTCTTCCATGGTACAAAAAGAAGAACCATGCTTTCCCTAAAAAAAATCATCTTCATGCATGACAGCGCACCATGTCATACTGTAAAGAATACCTCTGCATCATTGGCTGCAATGGGCATAAAAGGAGAGAAACTCATGATGTGGACCCTATCCTACCCTGACCTCAACCCTATTGAGAACCTTTGGAGCCTCAAGCAAAATATCTATGAGGGTGGGAGGCAGTTCACATCCAAACAACAGCTCTGGGAAGCTATTCTGACATCCTGCAAAGAAACCGAAGCAGAAACTATCCAAAAACTCACAAGTTTAATGGATGCAAGAATTTTGAAGCTGCTATCATAAAGGGGTCCTATGTTGAAATATAACTTGACCTGTTAAGATGTTTTTGATTGAAAAGGCTTTTGAGTTCAGTAAATATGATCTTCTCATACTGAAAATTCAACAAATGATAATTTTCAGTCAATTACAACCTTTAAAATGTAACAATGAGTTGCATAATAATTTGGAACAGTAGATCTTAAGTTGTTTATTATATTTATTTTTTGAATAAAATACAGTTATGATTGGGAGGTTTTTTCAAATTCACATTCATACTATCCTCTAACAGTTAAAGGTTTGAAAATTACACTGACTGTCATTTGAGTTAATAATTTAGAAAATCTTAGAACAATATCATCAATCCATCCATTTTCTTCCATTTGTCCGTTGTTGGGTCGTGGGGGCAGCTGTTGGAGCTGCACCAGCCCCTATGGCTCCTCCTGCAGGTGGTGGGTCCACAGAAGGACGGCCTCATGGTTCTAACCGGGCCTGTTGGTCTCTCATAAGGGGCTTCTGAACCGCTTTTTGTCTGACCCGTCACCTAGGACCTGTTTGCCATGGGAGACCCACAAAGCCCCCGACAACAGAGCTCTCAGGATCATTCGGGTGCTCAAACCCCTCCACCACGTTAAGGTGGAGGTTCCAGGAGGGAGAACAATAACATTTGCATAATAATTTGGAACCTAGTGTAGACAAGCTCTACAACACAAACTGCGCTCTGAAGGATGTTTTAAAGCAGGGGTGCCCAACCTTTTTCCTGCTAGGTACCGGTGGGAGCTCGCTAAGAAACACGTGTATAATTGGAGCATGGAGCACAGCCCTTTGATCGCAGTGTGCTACAACGGGACCGTAGCACATTCTCTCCTCTCTCTTTCTCTCTTATACTCTGTGGGACAAATACAGCTCTCTGTCCTGTGAAAGCGTGAAAGGTTGTGAGGAAAAGTTGTCAAGCTGCAATGCGGTGAAGATTTGGAAAAATTAGCACAAGCTGAGGGGGAAAGGCAAAAGGGAGAGAGATGCTCTGCACGCTGGTGACAGAAAGAGCTGCACGTAACACATTCAACTGTACTGATTCTGTCTGTAATAAAACCAGATAAATTCAAGTCCAAAGGATTACTAGGGCAACTTTTTATCAGAAGTTTCATGATATATCTATGGATGAGCTTATTGGCTTGTGGACAGGCTACAGATAAATTGGAGAACATTTCTAAATTATTCCCTATTTATCTGTGTCCCGGTAGCAAATGCTCACAAAACTTAATGCTTGCCTTTAAATGTTTCTTTTTGTAACGTATTCCATTAGTTTGATTTGCAGTTGTGCATAACGTGCGCTCAGTAAACAGTTATTATACCATGGTCTGGGTGAATACTCGATTCTGATTGGCTGGAAGGTGTCCGTTACGTAAGGATTAAACAACAAGGAGCCATGCATTAGACGGTTATAATGCACGACGCGGAGTCAAGAATACCACGACGCGCAGCGGAGTGGTGTTACTCCGCGAAGGCAGGAGTTATTTCACTTTTACGCTGTTTAACCTAAAGCTAGCTAGCTAGCAACCTGTAGCTCAACGAGCTCGACTGTTTATGGAAACAGCTGCAGTGGAGTCCACTTACACCTCAGCCCCATGAACTGAAACTTTTATGTTTGACTTTACTAATCCAGCCAAATATGCTTAAGTGCAGGGATCATTTTATGTACGTCTGAGCGCCTTAACCGTTTTCGGTAGAAATGGAAAGCTCATATTTTATTAACAGTAGGCTAACCTAGCTGCTTGCTCTCCTCTACTTCCCATTCATCAAATGTTTTGGCCAAAACATTGAAATTAACCACAAATCCATCTCATTCGTTCATGTCAGTCACTGTCAGCTGTGTTATGCGTTGCTATGGCGATGCCCGCAGCGGAGTGATATCCCAGTGATTTAACTACCAGACTACGTTTGCGGTTATACGAAAATAACGCACGCCTGTTAGCACCCACTAGCCAATCAGAATCGAGTATTCACCCAGACCATGGTATAAAAAGTGTTATACCATGGTCTGGGTAAATACTCGATTCTGATTGGCTGGAAGGTGTCCATTAAAAAGTGATAATGTACACCAGTTAAAAAAAACACTAAATCACGTTCTATAGACCCTTTAACTGCTGACATCATCAGTGACATCAGCTGGAGGCAGGAAGTGATCAAGAGAAATAAGATTAAACTAAAACTAGCGATTTTAAGTGTAAAACTACAACTGAAAAATGTGGTCCTGTTGTGGCTTAAGGAGCAAGAACAAGAGGAATGACATTTGAGACGATAAAATAAGGTTTATCTGATATTTCCAAAAACAGTTAGACATTTGTTTATCGTTACTATGACAACAGCTACAATGGAAATAGATAGGAATCGAGCTTCCCGCCTCCAGCTAAGCCCAGAATGTTTACAAACAATTAAAGGGTCTATAGACCCTTTAATATGAAAGCATGAATCATGACTCCACAGTGACATGGCATGTCATATGTAAGGGATAATGCATGACGAGGTGTCCATTATCAGAAATAACTGGACGAAGTCGAGTTATTTCCCTTTTTAATCAGTTTTACCTGAAACTAGTTATAGACCCTTTAATTGTTTGTAAACATTCCGGGCTTAGCTGGAGGCGGGAAGCTCGATTCCTATCTATTTCCATTGTAGCTGTTGTCATAGTAACGATAAACAAATGTCTAACTGTTGTTGGAAATATCAGATAAACCTTATTTTATCGTCTTAAATGTCATTCCTCTTGTTCTTGCACCTTAAGCCACAACAGGACCACATTTTTCAGTTATAGTTGAAAAATGTGTCTAACTGTTGTTGGAAATATCAGATAAACCTTATTTTATCGTCTTAAATGTCATTCCTCTTGTTCTTGCACCTTAAGCCACAACAGGACCACATTTTTCAGTTATAGTTTTACACTTAAAATCGCTAGTTTTAGTTTAATCTTATTTCTCTTGATCACTTCCTGCCTCCAGCTGATGTCACTGATGATGTCAGCAGTTAAAGGGTCTATATCACTCCACTGCAGCTGTTTCCATAGTAACGGTAAACAATTGAGATGGAACTAGTTTCAGGTAAAACTGATTAAAAAGGGAAATAACTCCTGTCCAGGACTTACAAAAATAAGTAAACAGGTCCCAATGAACAGTTTCAGTTTGCCGGACCATGGTATAAGCGGGATAATGCACTCCGAGGTGTCCATTATTAGAAATAACTGGACGACGCGGAGGCGTGAACCGTCCGACGCGAAGCGGAGGACGGTTGCTTCCGTCCTATCCGTCCTATCCCTTACATAATGTACACCTAGCCCAGAAACAGTTAAATAACAGTTAAATCACGTTCTATATCACTCCACTGCAGCTGTTCCCATAGGAACGGTAAACAATTGAGCTAGAACTAGTTTCAGGTAAAACTGATTAAAAAGTGAAATAACTCCTGTCCAGGACTTAAAAAAATAAGCAAACAGGCCCCAATGAACAGTTTCAGTTAGCCGGACCGTGGTATAAGCGGGATAATGCATGACGAGGTGTCCATTATCAGAATAACTCGACTTCGTCCAGTTATTTCTGATAATGGACACCTCGTCATGCATTATCCCTTACATATGACATGCCATGTCACTGTGGAGTCATGATTCATGCTTTCATATTTGAAATGAGAGTTTGCTGAACCATGCGTGTGACAGTGTGACAGGTAAATACCACAGTTATCACCACATATGTTATGTTGTCAGACCTGCTCAAAAGTCACTTTGGCAGTTACAGGAGCATTCTCCAGCTGAAACCAGCACATCAGTGAATTTTTTGTGTTGTGCTGTAAAGTCTTTCTTTCTTTCTTTCTTTCTTTGTATCTTTCTTTCTTTCTTTCTTTCTTTCTTTTCTAACAAAATAATATAACTTGGAATGTTCCATAGGTATTTATTTACACTATTAGATAGGGCTGGGACAACATATCGCT
Source organism: Neogobius melanostomus (assembly GCA_007210695.1). Lineage (NCBI taxonomy): Eukaryota > Metazoa > Chordata > Actinopteri > Gobiiformes > Gobiidae > Neogobius > Neogobius melanostomus. The sequence continues at coordinate 141,064 of VHKM01000163.1, forward strand.
TTGCAGTATATCGCTATTGCTGGGTTGCAGGTGACATCACAGCCTTCTAAAGGCCAATACTATTATATGGAGGAAAAATTATTTTGTTTTTGAGGACATTTTTGGTCTTGTACAGAGAGACCATGGACCCAGTGACTGATATTGATGATCATTTTTGTAATTCATACATTTTCTTTTGAGCTACGACTTGTGAAAGTGTAATGCTGTTAATAGGAAAAATTGGCTCCTCCCCCGCTGGGTCTGGTGACATCATCACATTCTAGAACCTGCAACCCAGCAATACGTCTTTGTTGTGATACACGTATCATATCGGAAGCCATGTATCGCAATAATTTTGATACTGAATCTGTTTTGGTGCTGATTGGTTTAAACAAGAGGCTATTTGCAGTTTTCAAACTGTTTTACTCAATGTCTGACTGATTTATAACCTTTGAAGACACAAAGTGTACTCTCTTATTAAATTCATTCAATATACAGTTCAATATTTACAAAAAACACTTGCGCAAGTGTGTTAAAAAAGTGAGTACAAAAAAGGGGACATGTATACATAAACACGGGACCAATTTATCACCACTAGAGAAAAACAGAAAAATCCAGGTCATCATTGAGACCTGGAAATTTAGTAGCTTTCAAGGTTTCTATCCAAAAGGTATTATATTATATATATTGTATATGTTGAACTTCTATGTGTGATATTCTCGCCTACCCTTTACCTATTTTGCTTTTATGTTGACACTCTGTAGATTTATTGACCTCATGTCGACCTGTGTGTGTATTTATCCCTGTTTCGTCTATATCATGTGGTCTGTTCACGTGACGTTCTCTATGCCCTGATGAAGATCCTGTGGGATTGAAACGCGTAGGCGTCCCTCTTTAATAAAGGACTTTTAATCTACCTTCGGCGTGCCTCGGATTTTTCGCCCATTTTTACCTTTCTCCAAGGGCTTCCTTTTGTTACATTATCCACATCTTCATCCTCGAAGAGCACCCGTTGTTGCTATTTTCCACTACACCTCATGACCCAGCGCAGCTCTCACTTTTGCCATTTTTAACCTAATGAATAGGTACTGACTGAAGATAATCTGAATTCCACAGATTACATATAGGCCATTGTTTTTCCCCTGACACACTCACGTAAAGCACTGTCCAATCTACCTGACGTTTCACCTTTCCACTCACCTCACCTTGGCACGAGCTCTCTTCACAGCTTTGCCTCGCACAGGGGGCGGCTCCGTGCTGCGCTCTCGGCCAATCATTGCGGGCCATTGAGACAGCAGCAGCCGCCTCAGAGGCAGTTCTGGTCAGAGAGTCTGCGGTCTCCGGAGCGGCCAGCCACGGGAGCTAACCAGCCAGTCGAACAGCCTCCAGCAGCACCCAGCGGCCTGCGGACAGCCTGGCACCGGGGCAGCGGCTGTACAATCCTCGGCAGTGTTTCTGAGACGCTCCTCTCGCCTGGCTGGATGACTGACCCGCTGTAACATTCCGCACGGTGACCTCGACGCTTCGTGACAACTTTTGGACTTTCTGCAAACTCTCTGGACTTATTTTTATTCCGTGTGGAATTTACTTGGAAAACCGAGTGGAAGAGCCAAGATGACGGCGGATAAGGAGAAGAAGAGGTAAGATGTCATGCTTTTGTGTCTGGATTATCTGGCGGGGAGCCCGGTTGATTTAACTGGAGACTTGTGACAGCCTGTAGCGCGAGACCTGTTGCTGCACTCCGCCCGGGTGATGGTTCTCCCAGAGCGGCTTAGAGAACAGACAAACCCTGAGGCGCTCATAACGCTCCTCTACATGATTATTATTACTATTTAAACGCCACTTAATGATTATACGTGTATTTATTCTTTAGAGTTAAGTGGGCTATCCCTCAAACCAGGCTGTAACGTATACAGTATGTACTTAAGCTACTTTTTTTAAAGTCAGTTTTTTTTTCCATTTATTGCTAATTGTTGTTTTGTGTTTGGAGAAAATCCGTAGTGCTATGTTAAGTCTTGAATTGCTAAGTCTTGAATTATATATATATGCCTGTTTGTTTATTTTTTTACACAAACAGCTCAAATAAATGAAATGAAAAAAAAAAAAAAATATATATATATATATATATATATATATATGTGTGTGTGTGCAATAACTTTATTTCAAAGAATAGGTGAAATAAATTAAATCAATTCTTTTGTATCGCATATGTTGCCAAAATTAAGTCCTGAAAAGCATTACAGTTGTTCAAAGTTGCAGGTATATTCTACACATTAAAACAAACACAAAAATATATTACATGTGTATGATATTTTCTAAGAAGTGGGCGTGGCATGGCTAAATGTCCCAGAGACTGCATAATATCCTTTATAATTCTCACGTACCTTGTCAGATTGAGTTGGAAATTTAATCACTTAAGAACTGGGGGAGCCCGACACTCTACCTATGTAGCTAAATGGGTGGTGTGAAGTACACGTACATGTATATTAGGTACCGCCCCCTGCTCGTTTATTTGCTGAACACTGAGTAGCGGCTTTACAGATTTGGCGATATTCATTGAATCATTTTGTAATCAAGGCAAATTCCCCTGGGTGCCCAAAGATCTGAGTTGGTGCTCCAGCCTGCAGCACCCACGGGTTCGGTGCCAACAAATAGAAGTACGTGGAAAGGGCTTCCATGGAATTTGGCACATCTGTCCAGATGCTGTTTTGCCTGGTGGCTTGTACCGAGTATTGCAGTTCACTGGCCTTAAAAAGTATTTCAACTATGGAATGAGTGAAAAGCACAGCGTAGGCGAGCGTGAGGCCGGGGCCTTGAGGCTGACGCAAGAGTGTGCCGGCACCGGAGCTACCTGGGGCAAGATTGAGACCGGGATGTGACGAAGCCTCAGGCGAGAGTGGGCCGGAGTTAACTGGTGCGACAAACCATGTTGGATGTGAGGCTGAGGCGAGAGCAGGTTTGGGCGAGAACGAGCAGGGGCGGTCGCAAGGGGGGGACTGTGTCAGGGGCGAGGGCCTTTATTGCCGTTTGCTGCTTTAAATATTTTTTACTATTCATCTGCAGTGTTTAACCTGAAACATTTGTTTTATTGATTGATTGATTCAGAATCTAACATGTTTGAATGGCCTCCCCAAGGGCCAAAGAGTCTTTCCCCAATATGAGAAATGTTGAGCAGCACGGTTACTATGTCATTACACAGTAACTGCTGAAATGAAATTGTCTGGTAAAAACGTCTCCAAATAGCATACGACTTGCTTTAGGGTTTGGTTAATGTCTCCGTTACTACGGTCCCTATCCACAAGAAACTGAAAACTCACAAAGTGCAATGTCTTTTCAGTCAACATCAAAGATATTAACTTACTAAAGCCTCAAAAAAGTGGAGCAAATCACCAAACAACATGATTCAAATTAAAGTGCTGCAAACATTTTGAGTCCCAGAACGGTCACCCATTTACAAACATATTTCTGATTAACGTGATCAAATTGGAGCTATTTTCCAAAATTAACATTCACTTCCCTTTTGCGCATTTTAAACACACCCAGGAGCTTCAACATTTGAGAGATATGTAGTGGTCTCCCAGTCATATGTTTTTTCCAGGTTTTGTATTGTCTGAATAATCAGCGCCTACGGGCATTGTTCATTGCGACCTTTCGAGTTGTGACTCAATTGAGATAAACGTTTTTCTGTTAAAGTATTTGAAGCAGGCGTTATCAGTCCCAGTGGAGTGACGACTCGGAGTGATCTGCCTCAATGTAAAAGGTAAGGTCTGAGTCAGGGGTCGATTCCACTGATAACGCTTCAGCACAGCCTGGTCCAAGACTACATAGCTGTGTTGTCATATTTATAAAGCAGATCATGTTGATAAGACATAATGAAAAATTACGCTTTTTCATGAGATTTCCTTTTAAATGGTGGTTATTAAAATTCATTGTTGCAATGGAGGACGGTGCAAAACCCTTTCGTTCAGGCGTCAGATTTAGTGAGGGTCAAGCATAGTGATGGGCTATACCACTTTTATTAAAATACAATACTTTCAGGGTCATTGCCAGGGACAATGCGCATTCATCAACATTTCTATATAACTGTGCCAGTTTTAGCTCTAAAGGTTTTTATCTCACACACAATTTATGGAAGCATTCAACACACACTACACCATGGAGAATTACAGGCAGAATTAAAATGGCAGCAGGCAGGTAGCACACAAACAGCAAAAAGTCAAATACATTCATCATGATGTACACATAAAAAAAATATATTTTATTTTTATTTTTGGGGTGGGCGCTTATAAGCCTTTGGCTTCAGCCCACTCCCTTTGAGCAGGTTAACTGCTCAAACAAATAAATAAACTAAATACACAAGCTTGATTCTCAAGTAACCATGATTTTAGCATATTTTTGAATGGCCTTACTGTATCAACATTGCGTATATGAGAAGGGATAGTGGACCACTCTCACTGAAAAGGCCAACTGGCTGAAAGCACTTTTTCTGAGAGGGACTAACAAGTTATTTGAGTTAAAGGATCCAGTTTGTCTCCTGCTCAGATTTACAAAATTAGAAAGTGGGAGAGGGGCCAAACCACGTTGGATAAAAAAAAAATTAATAATAACAGATTGGCATTGTGAAATTTTACAGTTTTCCCAGTTCATCAGTTCATATTATATTCTATATACTGCAGCGGTGATGATGAAAAGGTTAATGTCCAGGTGCCTGCTTAAAGACAGAATCGATTGGTTTTAGCGTTGTCTTGCAGCCCTGAGACCAGCTGGTGATACAATACGACAGATGTGGCATTTAAATTTAGCAGCGTCTGTATTCAAACTCTGTATACCTAAAATGATCAAGATTTAGTTTAATTGTCCGAATGACTTTGACGTGCTTTTTAAATGTAAATTGTGAGTCTAGGATGATTCCCATGTATTTATACTCCATTACAACACTGATCTTCTCTCCATACACTTAAGGATCTGGTAAGTCAGATTTTCTCTTAGTAATATACACTCCTGTCTTTTTAAGATTTAAATGTAGACATGAGTTGTTCAACGATTGGGAAACAAACTCCATATTTTTTGAAAGTTTTTAACCACTTCCTCCTTGTTCTTCCCATGTAGATCACAGTATCATCTGCATACATTTGTATCTCACATTAAGAGCACACAGATGGAAGTCATTGATGTAGAGACTAAGTAAAAGTGGCCCCTGGACTGAACCCTAGGGCATGCCTATATCATTAACAAAATGACAAGACAATTCATTTTTGACCCTGATGGCTTGTGTTCTGTGATCAAAGTATGATTTTATCCCATTTACAGCATCTAGTGAGAAGTTGAACCGCGATAGTTTTGAGACTAAAATGTCATGGCTGATGGTATCAAATGCCCTTTTCAAATCCAGGAAAACGGCACCAACTACAACTACACCAGTCCATCTTGGATTTCACATTTTCAATGAAAAAACAAGTGGCGGTGACAGTGAAATGGCTGACTCTGAAGCCAAATTGCATGGGGTGTAATCTGTACAGTACTGTAAGTTGTTCAGATGGGCCAATAGCTGGTCTGCGACACAACTCTCAGCAATCTTTGACACCACAGGGAGAATGCTTATAGGGCTGTAGTTTGTGACCTCATTTGTTTTTTTTACTTAAAGACCGGCCGGACAATGGCTGGCTTCCAATCATTTGGGCACAAAGCTAAAGGATGTATTTATTACTTTGGTGATAGGACCAGACAGTGTCTCTCTAACCCGGTCTTCAGCAGTATAGAGTCCATCCATAAGCATCCTACGAGCGAGAGTTTTTAAGCATACTTATTATTTTGTCCACCTTTGATTGTGTGACTTCATTGAGACAATACACCGGGTCAGTTGAATTTAAGGGTACTTGTAAGGACTCAGCAGGAGGTATGTGTGCTAACAAATAAAAGACTCAACAAAATGCTTGTTAAAAGCAGACGCAACTTTAAGCACTTACTTACTTACATGTGATGGATGTTTATCTGTAATTGCAATTTACTGTCTGCAATTTTGTGGTCTTTTCCTGTCCGCTTTTTTAGCTGGTCCCAAAACATTTTACAGTTAACCTTCCCTTCCCTGAATTTTAGTGATAAAAAAATTATGCTTTGCATGTCTTAGTTCTTTTATTACTTTTTTTCTGAGGGTCGTATACCTGCGCTTATCATGCATTTCTTTAGATTTAACACTGCTTTTAAGACCAGATCTCTCTCTTTCATCAATTGTATTATGTTTTCGTTTATCCATTGGATGATTTTTATTTATTTTTAAAATAGTCTGTTTGTTTCTTTTTGAAACTTTTTTAATATTGATTTGAGTTACGCCGACACAGTGCGCAACTGTGCACCCAGCCAGCAAAACAATGTGGGCTCTGCTTGGGTTTGCCCACATGGGTTATAAGTGGGTTTGTCTGCAGTTTCCATGTGGGCCCCATGTGTGTTGGCCCATGTGAGCTGGACCTTTACAAGTCAAACTTTAGTTATGACATTGTTTTGCTGGCTGGGTGCACAGTTGCGCACTGTGTCGGCGTAACTTTGTGCTGATTGATGCATTAGCGCACCACCGCTAGCTACTAAGTAAACGCAGTAAAAGTTCACATGTCGTAATATACAGGTATATTACCGGCATCTCATCGCCCTTGTCTGTTGGAGCGGGGTTAGCGAGTAGACAAGCTTATAGCCCGTGGCTGGGGGCTCCACAGCCCAGGTTGAGTGTGAGCAAGTGTGGGGCACTTTTTTTAAATTATGGATCTACGCGATTCATGTGAATGGCATTTTCTGAGGTTAAAACGGCGAAAACAAAGGCGAAAGATTTGCATGTATGAGAATAGAATGGATATAATGGGGCAAGATGGCGGCAGGCAGGCTCGGCACACTGTTAGTCTGATGTTTACGTTTTTAGATACTGGCCCTCGTCAAAAACGTGAACTGACTAGGTCAAACAAACAGTTCTCATTCCACCAAATTACATTCTCTGACGCAAAACCTACCAAACAACCTACCACGCTGATGACGGCATTCAAATTGCCGGTGGTGGCCGGTCCTGACTCACTGGAGGATCTCCACATCCATAACACATTGTGGAAGTCGCAGTGGCCCGTTGATGTTGTTAGCTCTGGCGGGATCGCTGGTCAACAGTATGGAAAGCGCACTGGTCCGATACAGCAAGCACGTCCAGTTAGACATCCATGCAACAACGATCATTCTGTGTGTAAAGGTGAACGCGTCATTCTCGGGGCAAGAACAAAAGCAGCTACCTTAAGTTTTGCGATGACTGTAGCTTTCATATTTGACAGTAGCCGCGTGAACCGAGAGAGCATCTGCAAGCTTACCTATGAAGCTGACGGATAGCTATCGTTTACTGTGAGGCTAAATTGACAGGGCAGGTGCCCGTGGCTCCATGCGCGCTCTGCTCTCGCTGGATGTGTGATCGCGGTCATTGAGAAGAGGGCTGACCTCTCCAGGTGGACCGTGTGGTCATTGGACGCTCACAGATATGAGCAGTTCTGATGTGGTTTCTGCTGATCAGAGAACGTTGGCAAGTTTACTAAAACTGAACCAAAGTTTACACACCTCTTTGGACTTGCAACTATTTGTAGCCAGAACCTGATACCATTTTATTTTGTATGGTATAAGGTCGCATATTCTGAAGTGTATAGGCTATAAGCCATAAATAGTCAATAAAAGTTTAAAATGTATATTGTAATCGAGTATTCAGTCGATTTTTTTTCATTGATTATGAGTAATTGGATAAATTACACTTTGTGTTTGTAAACAATTATATCAATAGTGTGTTACAAAATATGAAAGACCTCTTAAAATGAGCAAGCAATTGTCAGTTATTCCTCAAAATTTTATTCAAAACTATTTTTCAAAAATTCAACGTAACAGTAAACAAAAATATACAGCCTATTTCCTTAGGTTTATCATAATAAATAAAACTAAAACAGGTGTGGCCACTGCTATAACCCATCTGAGAATAAAATATTAAGTATAAAAGTACTTTATAAAAGAAAATATATTGACGTATTATAATAATCCAATTCAAACAGTACAGCTTTGGTTTTCAGTTACATCCAGATGAGGTAGAACCATGTTTATTATTTATTTTAATATTCTTTATGCATGCCCCCTAAAGCCTTATACCATAAATTTCGGCCAATTAAGCGCACCTTACAATACGCCGTGCCAGCTAAATTTGCGGCCTTGTACACATACAGCCCGCACTCAAATATATGCCTCAGGTTTTCATAGTGCTGTGCATCCGCTCATGGCGCGGATGAGGAGGAAGAGACACCTCATCCCGGAGAAATGTGCAGTTGCGGGCAGAGGGAGGGCGGCAGGGACGGCAGTGATAAACACGTAAAAAAGGCACGCAGAAATGGCCAGTGTAGCCGACCTCAATGTGGAAGTGTAGGGATGTGACGCGTAACCCATCCGCGTTGTGGCCACATCTCCAGAATTACCTCTCAAAATCAAAACTACCGGTAGTGTCGTCTTCAGCGGATAATATTTCGCCAAGCCCGTCTCTGCCTCTAGTGCCTTTTGGCGGCTATATATTGGCCGCACCGTCATATTGACTGCAAGGTGCAAAGCGTGGGAAAGTAGAGGCTTATAGGCTGGAAATTACGGTAGTTTAAAGTTTCATAGCTTATTTTATCTCAATTCTGTGTTATATGTTTTATGTTGCACGTCTGCACCAAGAAAAAATCCTAGTTTGTGAACCTGTTCTCAAACAATGGCAATGAAAACTATTCTGATTCTGATGTTTGTCTGCTCAGTACTCGATGTTAAGAGACATCAAGACGATGGGGAATAAGAAAAGGCTTAAAATAAGTGTTACTTTAAATAGTTTTGCCATGTAAAAAACAGAACCATGTGCACCCCCACTCCCCCCCACATCCTCGCTCAGCTGCCGACAGTCAGTGGGAGGAGTAAAGGCACCTTTCTGCTATGAACGCAGGCTCTGAGTCACAGAACCCTGAAATAATAGAGCTCTGGAAAAGTGGCTATTGAACAGACCAACAGACGAATGTCTGTTTATTTCACACATTGACATTGAGCTTCAGCTCCGGTTCAACAGCTGTGACTGTAAAATTTTGCACAGCAAAGAAAGCACCAGCCCCTCACACAAACGCCACCGCATCACTGAGGAAAGAAGGTCATGGGGCAGCCGTTGGAGCTGCCCAAATCACACAGCACCAGCCCCTATGGCTCCTCCTGCAGGTGGTGGGTCCACAGAAGGACGGCCTCATGGTTCTAACCGGGCCTGTTGGTCTTTCATAAGGGGCTTCTGAACCGCTCTTTGTCTGACTCGTCACCTAGGACCTGTTTGCCCTGGGAGACCCTACCAGGGGCACGAAGCCCCCGACAACAGCGCTCCTAGGATCATTCGGATGCTCAAACCTCTCCACCACCACACACCTCCAGGAGGGCAGATAAAGCCTATATCGCCAAATAAAGATCCAGGAACAGAGAAACCAAACTCGGACAGAGCGCGGTAGGATCTTACAGCGGCGCATGCTGTCAGACCTATAGGCGAGTGAGGGGAAGGTGGGGAGCAGAAGTAGCAGCACACGCTATTGCTTCGGCCTGAATGACACCCGCGGATACGCTGGCCACTTCCTACGCATAAATATAACAAGTACAATGGATTTAAATGACCAGAAACTCACTTAAGTTGCACAGAAGGTGCGGAGTTTAAGGAATAGTTACGAGAGGCTCCGAGAAGTAATTTTTCATTTACGTGAGGATGCTGCAGCATAGTGGACGTACTGTTATAGGCTAAATCAATTTTACATACACTGGACTATGCTGTCCGCGTTGCGAAACGTAAATGTCCTACATTTTAGACATTTGTTGTCTTTTTCGACTCCACCAGTGTCCACATTTTCCACCATTGTCAGAGAGGAAATGATGCGCGTCAATAAATTCAGTCGGGGTGAAAAGAATTTGCCTCGAAGCTTTTTTGTAATCGAATTATTTGAGTTACTCGAGGAATCGTTTCAGCCCTAATCAATATACAGTTCTATTTTTTAGGGATGGCCAATATATCGGCGCGGCCGATATTATCGGCCGATATTTGTCATTTTGTCATATATCGGTATCGGTCCGATATGGGAAAATATTGGCCGATATTTTTTTTCTTTCTTTGAATTGTTTACTTGTTTACTTTGTAGTGCACTTGAATGCATGCAGCAGTGTAGACGGGCTGCACTGACCTGACTGGGGACACAGTTTATTCAAATTATTTGAAATAAATTAACAGTGGCTCCTAAAAATAAAGAAACTCCAAGATAAATTCACACGTCTCCAAAAGAAAACTATGTTTTTAACAAAGTGGAGCGGACACTTGGACACCACAGAGATACAGAGCGACGAGTTGCTGGTGTTACAAACTGGACTAAAACTGCCTCCAGGGACATTATTTTGAGTCAGGATTAACATGAATCTTTTTCTGATGGATTGTCGCTACATCTGAGTGGTGAGTGTTGCAAAAGTTTCTCCGTCCTGACGCCAGATTTATAACTTTCCATTTGTTAGCGTAGCATAGCTTCTAACAGCCTAAAGGCTACAACACGTAAACATTGGCTTTCTGTCATCATGTAGGTTTGCTACAGTGATGATAATGGCTGTATTCACGTTTAACGTGCCCACTTTTGTCATGTTAATGCAGAATTATGTCCGCATCCGCGCATATTTAATTAGACGCATTTGCGATCATTGACAGTATCATTGAAAAAAATAAAGTTCAAAGCTCATGCTAATCTTGTAAATCTACTGTTTGCCTTTTGCCTGCTCTAAACAAACTCTAAATCTTCAGTCTGGCCTCATAAATTCAGTATAAGGTGCTGTTGACATGATGCTATTTTTTTTGCGATCCACAGCTTCATACAGAGCTGTCCTCAGAGAAGTCTATCAGATTTGTGTAAAGTTAAAACATGTAACTTAAAAAAAACATGTTTAAATAAAAAAAAAATACAACAAATAGTAGCCTAGCATATTTCCAGTGATTGCCAGTCACTGTTTCCCATTAATAGAGGAGATGGGTGAAAGTATAATAATAAGTAGGTCTGAGTAAATATTTAGCCAAAACAAAATGACATTTCACTCCAACATTGCATTTGATCTTTTTAATATATTTCTAATAAAAAGGATTGTTTGTTCCATAATAGTGTGTGAGACAGTGAGTCCCAGACATAAGCATTGTATTGTTTATTTTCCAGTAGTGGAACGATAATTTGAAAACTTTACAACATTTGAGTGAGCCTTTCTATTGATTTTTAACGTTAAAATAAATATCGGCAAATATCGGATATCGATATCGGCAGAAAATGTTCATATCGGGCCATCCCTACTATTTTTTATCTATTAGTAATATGTAAATTAAAATTAATGGCACTTTAACTGGTTAATTTAACAATTTCAATGTGAAATTAAATACATAAGAAGGTTCAAAATGATTACGAATCTAAACTAGAAGGATATTGACGGTTCATTTAAATACTCTCCTGTAAGCCACATATATTTTTATTTACTTATTTAGAAAAGTCCCCTCCTGGAACCGCCACATTAACGTGGTGGAGGGGTTTGAGCGCCTGAACCATACTGGGAGCGCTGTAGGGTCTCCCATGGCAGACAGGTGACGGGTCAGACAAAGAGCGGTTCAGAAGCCCCTTATGAGAGACCAACAGGCCCGGTTCGAACCATGAGGCCGTCCTTCTGTGGACCCACCACCTGCAGGAGGAGCCATAGGGGCTGGTGCAATGTGATCTGGGCAGCTCCAACAGCTGCCCCACAACCCGGCAACAGAAAAGTGGAAGTGGATGGATGGATGGATATTTAGAAAAATCCCACTAAGATTTCACAATCTTCATTTAAGTCCAGGCCCCAGCGGGGAGCTTATTGTAGGTGTTTTAGTTCAAGGGAGTTACCTGGAGCAACCAGAGGAACCCTAAGCAGACACATCGAGAACATGTGAACTAGGGCTGAACGATTTTGGAAAATAATGTAATTGCGATTTTTTTTCAATATTGCGATTGCGATTAAATATCCTCTCTCATGTATTTTTCACCTAACACAAGCAATACATCAGTCTTTCATAATAAACAATATTAGATTAATTTGAAGTGAAAATTGCAACAATAAAGCAAACAAAATTGTTGCTTGATTTATTCAAAATTTGTGAACATGTGGACTGCACTTCTTAAAAACTGTCTGAACTTAACAGTACAGTCTATAAATAAATGAAAAAGATAAATTATATATATATATATATAGATATAAAACAACACCCATACTAAAGTGCAGGAAAAGTAAGAAAAATGTCTGCTTTAACTGGTTGGAAAATTTTTAGGAAATCAAACTCCCAATTAATACAAAATAAACAATTTATTATTTCGGCCAATCAAATCCGTGTCTGGGCTGCGACTCGTAGCTGCTTCAGATGCGCGTTATTGATGGACACGGAGAGGCCAGATGGAGCACACGCCAAAACACAGTGGAATTAGGAGCAGCATTTTGGTTTTGGGATGTAACTTTGGACAATATGAAGAAAGAGAAGAACAGTGACGCAAGGAGACGGCGACATGAGGTGCCAAACACAGACACGTTTTACTTTGTCTTTAACTCGCAGCCATTTAGTGACATTTCAGCTTAAACAGCACATTTCCTCAGCAAACTAAGACACAACACGGACTCCTGCCTGGGATCGTAGTTTCCAACACTTTTCATACAGCAGTTTAGTGTTTATATCTTGCGTCTGTACTACCTACGGAGCGCATATGCAGTAAATGCAAAGGTAAATAAAGGCACAGTATCCGCGGATACTTTATGGTCATCAACTGTCATTATGCTTTAGAGATAAGTTCTTTATCCACAACATTCCCAAACATAAGCCTCCTAAACTGAGCCACAAACGACTCTTTACTCTTTACAAGCAGCACAGGCTCACCTGGCTATATCTCTGTGGGGGGAGGCGGAGACGTGTGAATCCGGAGGTGAGGGAGTTTCTGTGATCATCAGAGTGTGTTGTAGCAGCAAGAGAATGGCATGATGAGCGCTGAGGCTAAGCAATACTAATGGAGAAGAAAGCAATAGTCCTTCGCGGTGGCTGCATGATAAACGCTGATATTTTCACTGTACATCCACAATCTACCGCACACCTTAACTAAACTAAGACGTAAACAAAAGCACGCAGCGGAGCGGACTTTGCTGCCATATCTCGCTGTTCCATTCACTTCCAAAATCGCGCCCTGCGATTACGAAATCGCGTTGTGAAATATCGTGATACAATTGCAAATGCAATTAATTGTTCAGCCCTAATGTAAACTCTGACCTATGACCTTCTTGCTGTGAGGCGAGAGTGTTTCCCTGTTTCCGTCCTTGGCATGTTGCTAACCTGTTAAATGCTTTTAGAACACACTGTATGTTCTGATATTTTTTAATATCGGCTAACGGCCAAATTTCAATAGCGGCTATATTGGCCGATAAAACGTCAGATTTCTCTGAAACTGAAAGTGATAGAATCTAGAATCTCTTTTTTGCACTGGGAAGAGATCAGTCCAAGCCTTAAAATGAGCCCTCCCACAACTTCCTCAGCCTCAGGGTAGCGGAGAAACATCCAGATGAAAATCGGTCACAAGTTTGTACACCTATTCATAACCCACTTATAACCCAAGCAGAGACCACATTGTTTTGCTGACTGGGATTTTCCATTTTTTATATAAAGTGCTTTTTTTCCAGCAATAATGAGCCATATTAATAAGAAAAAATAGAATGATCAATGCAAGACAAAGTACAGACTTTTTTTTAGAAGACCGTTGCTTATTTTGTTTGTTTATTTGCCATACTATCTCAGATAGTAGGCCACTTTATCTTCTTTGCTAATGCAGTTTCATGATTAATTTTTACTTTCATTTTTATTGGTAAGCCAGTGAAGACGATTAATCAATTAACCGATAAACATCGTAAACATCATAAACATTCCTAATTGGGATTAATAGCTGAGTCGCTGAAGACATACTGCACAAACTCCTTTCAAATGACATAATTGGCAGGCTCTGATGGAGCATTAGATATCTCTGCTGTTCTCACATTTTGATAGAGCTTTGCCTAAAATGATATGGATCCTGTTACTCTGTCTTTGCATTGGCCTCCCAATCCTCTGAGCTGTGTTCAAAAGCGTGGTTTTAAGTCTTTATTTATACACAGCGGTGGCCTTGAGCGATCTGTCCGCAGGAGCACTCACTTCTGTCAACATGTGATTCCGATGGAAACACTGTGCAAAGGTCAGAGTCCGCAGTGCTCACCACACATACAGTATACATTACCGAGCGCTGTGGACAGACGGAACACATCAGCTGGAGCCACCTCTATCCAAAGAGCTCACGATTTCTTTTTAGAGAAAATATGTATCGATTACTATAACTCCCAATTTGATAATTGCTGATATTAGAAACGAAGCTGGGTGATATGAATCACATGATTGAATCCTGAATCGGGAGGTGCAATTTGAATCTTTTGCCATATCGCTCACAGCTGATTAGAAAATATGCTGCAATATGATTTTACTACTCTCAATATGAAAAGGGCACAGCAATATGAGCTGTTTACGTAACGGAGGATGTGTAACCTTAATACTTAAACAAACTAATGCCTTATGCAGGACAAGAAGAACACCTAAAAAGGTAAAAGTGCAGAAATGATATAATAATTTTTACAATTTATCACGGTTTAAAAGGTATGGTATCAAACTGCTGTCTGATGTTTGCCACATGGCGATCTTAGAAGCACATAGATTTGGCGAGGCAAAAAGTCAGGCTCATGACTGCGGACATGCTGAGAGAATTTATGTCAACATCTGCATTGTTTCCCTGCACTACAAGCTACCATCACGAAGACTGAACAGGCCGTCTATGTCAGTGACTGTGGGTAGTATTAAAAATTATGCTCTTGGCATAATCTTTTCTTTGTAATTTAAGTTGCATATGCCCCACGAAGCAGCAACTGATATCCATCCATCCATCCATTTTCTTCCACTTGTCTGTTGCTGGGTTCAGCCCCTATGGCTCCTCCTGCAGGTGGTGGGTCCACGGAAGGACGGCCTCATGGTTCGAACCGGGCCTGTTGGTCTCTCATAAGTAGGGTTCTGCATCGTTTGCATTTTTACGATTCCGATTCCGGTTCCGATTCTCACTATCGATTCCTGTTCTAAACGATTCTCGATTCCGATTCTTTGAGGTGCAGGAGAGAAAAAAAAAGATAATTTTTAATTTGAAAAAGCCTTTTACACAGGCCATTTTTTATTTGCCAGGTGACTTCAAATCAAAATCTAATTTTATTTCTTAAGTACTTTTTCTGCCATAAGACAACAGAAAGTGCTTTACATAAAAACAAATGAAATTAAAAAACAAGGAACGCACACACACACTACTGTACTGTAACTGTAGGGAGAGTCCCCTAACGGTAACTGTAAAACTGAAATAACACAAATTGGCAGCAGTCTAAAAAGTAAATAGCTGCAGCTCAGATGGATACATATGGAACAAAAAAAGAAAAGAAACTCGAACCCTGGTGCAGTTTTGACAAATCAGAAACCATTTTTGTTAAGGAAGATTATCATGTCTGCCTTCTCGGGCAGTAAGCGCGACCGTTCCGCACAGATTGTGCTTCCTGCAGTTGAAAAGACCCGTTCACTAGGTGTTGAGGAGGCCTGGACACATAAATATGAGAAGGCCAGACATGACAGTAAAGGATAAGTTTGTTTATGGGTCCAGAACCAGGCTGCAGGGTCAGATGATGTGATGATTGGTGGGGTTTCCAGGTACGTCTGGATCTCCCTTTCAGCACGACTTTCCATAGACATCACCCCTCCTGTGAGGTCCTCTTCATGGCATCCTCTTCAGCAAAAAGCTCTTCCAGTGGAGACTTTTTGGATTGTTTGGAAGGAGGAGGCTGCTTAACAAACACAGACATAATAGTTATCAATAAAAAAAACATTAGAAATATACCAGATATAATTTCAGTAATCTACTTACATTCTCCTCTTCCTCTTCACTGTCAGTCTTCAGGCCTTCCTGGTTTCCCTCGCCCTGCGTCACACTAACCTCTTCTGCATGGTCATGGACTGCCGCTGGCGCTGACTACAGAGAACATAATGGAGAGGGACAGGTAGACATAGAAAGATGGATAGAATATAAGAGTTGTCACCAGGGGTTAAAGTGGGATTTGGGAGGTGGGGGAACTCTAACCTTTAACAAGCAGTAGGAATCGCGCTACATTTTATATTTTTTTATGTACTTAGGTACTGACATGTAGTCATGGGTTCTGAACAGATACTGCACAATACAAGGTATTTGATACTATAATTATTTTATTTTCCAATATTGTTTAATACCTTGAATTATTTTTAGATATCCTTTAGTAGGTTTTAACAATCATAAATGATTGGAGGTCTATGTGATTTACTAAATGAACAAATTCTGCTTTTGCCAGATCCACTCTTTTGGGTTCTTCTTAGATGTAGGACTGCAGAGCACCATACCTGCCCAGAGAGGAGCTTAATAGATTATAGAAACAAATAAAATGTCAGGATCCACTTATTCAAAGAAGGCCCAACCAAAGAAATGAACATGTGTGCTGAAACATTACTTATTAACAATTTTGGCTTGTTATTATGTTCTTTATTTAAGAAAATCCTCTTTCACTGTCAGTGGTGCTTACAGCAGGGCTCTTGCAGGCTGGTCAGGGGTGAGCCTCCCACCACCAAACGTATTCATATTTTTGGGATAAATAAATGAAAATTGAATTATCATCACTGCTTGAACAGAATTGGGCCTAAACATAAAAGTTATATTATATTCCAGCATTTTAAGGCTTTGGAGGGAAAAAAAGAAAAAAAACACAGCAATAGATTAATACAGAATAATAAAGAGCCTAATAATAAACTAGGACTACTCAGAACTAAACCAGGATTAAGCCAGGGCAAAAACATGCAATATCAGGACTAAGGCAGGACTAAATCACATCTAAACCATGCAGGCCAAAGGCCTAATACAGAATGAGACCAGTACATCTCAAACAACATGACTAACTCCTGCTCAGCCACTGCTCCTCAGCGCTGAGCAGACAGACCATGGAAAATAATAAATAAGGGCGGACCAAACGCTGTTCTGTCCAGACCTCGCGCTTTACGAAAAAACTCAGTAAATGAAGCGCTCCTTGGAGATGGTGCGCTCATCCACATATTCAGCTTCAGCCTCGTTTACCATGTTAACTTTGCAAAGAGCATCTCTACGCTTGTACATTTCCCACAAACACGTATTGAATGAAGTCAGAGCAGAAAGGAAGAAAAATGCACCTGTCAAATGAATGATTCAGATGTTATTTAGTAAAGTTAGAGCCCAGGGAGCGAGCGTGTTGACCGGTTAAACACGAGTGGTGGTGGTGCAGAGCAGTTTTCCAAAACTCACGTTCCATCAGCTTTATCGTCCGCTTTACAAACATCCACAGCTGAACTGGTGTTCTTACCTTAAAGTCGCTGGTTAAGCCCTTTGCACCGGTGAAAACAGAAACACAAGCTGCACCTGACGCGGACCGCGAGGAGTCCTGCTTCTACATGGGATAATCCGAGCAAACACGATTCATGCTGTCCTTGTGCTACGGTTTGATAAAATCTGTCAGTCCGTCCAACGATAAGCCTCCTGTCTTCTCAGTTTAGCGTCTTACACCGTTTAACAGAGCCATGTTTTCATTTGAGCCCGCGCTAGGAGATGATGGTCCGGAGCCGGAGGCACACTGCTACGCAAAGTGCTGCGAACTTGCTGTGGAGCTACGCGAATGCGGCGCGGATAATGCCGGAAAAAATATAATTTTTATGGAAAATGAAGTCAGATTTTATTTTTTGGCCCCCGGGACGCATATTGAGTAGGCCCAACGTAGTACTTTTATTGCATTGATTTATCTCACAGGCAGAATTTCGTATGTGCGTTTTTTCTTTTCTTTTTTGCCATGCGAAGGTGGGGGAACGCCGTTCCCGACCGTTCCCGCCCACTTTAACCCCTGGTTGTCACAGTCTATAATAGAATATGTGTTAATAAAGGCACTTTATTGATTAACAGTAGAGTTGTTGTAGCAAGGTGATTAAAAAAGTATAAACAGTACAGTGTTAATGATTACTGCATGGATGATGTAAAATGCTAATTAAATATAAAATGTATATATTTGTATATGAATGACATTTCACCCTCAGAGTTTGCCAGCAACTTCCCCTTAATCCGTTCCCAGACTGCAGCATTGTTGTCCATCTTATTCTTGAAGCGGGGATCTAAGGCAGTGGCTTCTTCCAAGAAGAACCTGATGTCTTTAAAATAAAAACAAAACTACTATTGCATCAAGCCACAGGAACAGAAGTATCTAATCTAATTTTAGTCTTCGTTCGTTTATAGCCTCAGTCATTACCTTGTACCGGGCAGACAGGTTTTTCCAGACCCTTTTCTTCAAGTCCGCTACAAATGCTGTGTCTCCATTTAAAGGGGCGAAGTGTTTCTCAAGCTTTTGGATGATCGGCAGGATCTGTCCAACTGATGGGCTTTTTTCTGTGGAAACACAGAGTGTGCAGGTGTAAAGAACTCGCATCAGCCTGATGAAGTGTTCTGCCTTGGTGAAATCCCCTTCTGTCAGCCGATCAAGCCTGTGTGCGAAAGAATACATTTTCAATACAGTTCAAAATTTAAAAAAAATGTTGTCTCTTTAAACAAAAGTAGTGCTATTTGACAAGTGACTTTAAATTAATTCCACTGTATAATACAGCAAAACAGTGTGCCAATTTCTTTCTTAGAACCTTATGCATATTCATACACTCTCTTATTTTATTCTTATCCTGTGTATCCATCTCTCTCTCTCTACCTGTCCCTCTCCATATTCTTTCTTAGGCGTTGATCCAAGCTGGCTGCTTGTATTGCAGGGTATTGTTCAAGGAATCTCTCGATCATTAGATAGAGAGAATTCCACCTTGTTCTCACATCGAGAATCAGTGAATGTTGAGGAAGTTCTGACACAAACAAGAAAATCACAAATACATAGAGAATTGACATCAATGACATGCAACTTTTATATTGTGTAATCAGACAGATATGTAATGTTGCATTGTTTTACTAATGTTAATTCCAGCCAAATGTACACTGGGTGCAGTGCACTACTAAAAGAGAGGAATTGCTTCAATTTGATCCTGGTATCCAATTAAACTCAAGACATTGATTCTTACTTAGGACATCCTGCTTTTCTCGTAGAACCACCTTTGCCATTGACGACCTCTTCATCCAGACGATGATGGCACGAATCTTTGCAGTCCACTGAGCCACCAAGCTGCTGGAGTACAGACTTTGTGCTGCTAGGTTTAGTGAATGAGCGAAGTAGCCGAGCTTCACAAATTGTAGCCGTTTGATGGCTACGTCCATATTGGCCGCATTATCCACAGTAACAGCTACTACTTTATCAAACACACAACATTCTTTCAGGATGTCGCCGATTTCCTCTGCCACGACAATTCCTGTCTGGGCTGTGTACACAGCTTTTGTTGCAAGAACTTTCTGCCTCATGTTGCCTTCCACTAAATAGTGCACTGTGACAGTCAGGTAGTGGTCTTGGGTTAGGCTAGTCCAGCCATCACAAGTGAGAGCTATCTGACTAACCTCACTCAGCTCTGAGATCACATTAGATTTTTCCACCTGGTACCATGCTGGGATCAATCTATTTGTTAAATACTCCCTTGTAGGGGGGTGTACTTTGGGTTTATTGAATGGATCATATCCCTGCAAATGCAAAAACAAACATAACATATCTTTAGTAAAAAAAACAAAATAACAACTTTAAACAGAGCATAAAAACAATGTGCGATTAACACACACTTCTGCACATATGTTGTGAAACGAGCACTGTGCATAAAACAAATCTGTCAATTAAGTTAAACCTGAACTGTTACTGTAACTTAAGTCAGGGGTAGATAAAGTAGCTAACCGCTAAGTTATTTAGCTTAATATTAATCTTATTTACTTAACGTTACCTAAATGTGGCGACTCGACATCGCTAAGGGGATGCAGCCTTTTTACAACATACGGTGTTACTTTTCTGTGGCACTCGGCAATTTGCTCTGCTGACAGCTTTCCCCTTGCTGCCAAGGTGAATGGGGTTTCTCTATTTACTGGCCGGGTCTCTGGCCAGTTAACGCAGCAGCCGCAGCAGACTGGCTGATGCTAGCAGCATCACTCTGCGAGCGTTCAACTGAATCAACTATGAACAGATTTGACACAATTTTAGCAACTGGTAGTATATTAAAACTTTAGCTTGTCTGTGAAGAATAAGACAAGAATTATTTTCATATACCTGATTCCGTTTCCAACGCAGAGTTGCTGGCTGATTGTGAACTTCACTGTCCGAAGTGGAGGAAGCAACGGGAGCAGGAGAGCGACGCAGCACATCAAACACAGTACACTCGTTACTACACTGTATACCATGTAGTTGCCGAAGGTGTTTTTTCATATTAGTTGTACATCCTCCTTTAGCACTAATATATTTTTCACAGGTGTTGCACTGTGCTAATCCATATTTCTTTAAACTAAAATAAAGCCAGACTTTCGAACGGCGTCTTCGGTCCATGTTCAGTCTATTGTTCAGGCAGTGAAGTTCGTGGGGCTCGCTGGGCGGAGTATTTTTTTTTTTTTTTGCGGGCGGAGTAATTATTTTATTTTTCCGCCGGAAGTCCCCTCCACTTTCACAAAGTGAATTTTCATTGACTTTACATTTACTAGTTTAGACTGGACCTTTTCAATAGGCTGCCCGAGGGCAAACAATCAAATATGACCCGCGCCTTATTTTGCATAAATAATAATATTTGTTGGTACTATCCGTGCCAGTATCGCATTGCTCCGCGGCGCATACGCTCCGCTTTGCATAGCTGTGTTCATGCGGCTCCGCCACCATCACCTCAGAGCGGCTGAAATGTAAACATGGCTCTGTAAACCGCTGAAAACAGCTAAAGTGAGAATACTGGAGGCTTATCGTTGGACGGACTGACAGATTTGACCAAACCAAAGCACAAGGACACTCGTGCATTGTGTCTGGGAGTTTTACACGGATTATCACATGGAGGAGCAGGATTTTCGCGGTCCTCGGGAGGTGGACAGCGTGTTTCCCTGTCTTCATCGGTACAAAGGGCCTGACCAGTAACTTTAAGGTAAGGAACATCAGTTTTGGATGTGTTTGTAAAGCGAGTGATGAAACTGATGTAGCGTGAGTTTGGGGAAACTGCACCGGGCTAGCACGAGTGTTCAACCGGTCAATAAATACGCCTGTTAAACCTCGCTGTCTGGAGTCTAGGTTAACCAAATAATATCTGAATTATTCATTTGACGGATAAATGTTTGCTTCCTTTACCCCTTGACTCAGTTTATCTGCGTTTGTGGAAAATGTGAAGATACAAGCGTTGAGATGTTTGTTGCGATGCCAGGAGTTAACCAGTGTGGCTCTGAATAAATGAGGATGCAAACACGAGCGCGCCATCTCATAAGAGCGCTTAATTCACTGAGTTTTTCACAAAGCATCATAAAGCCAGGGCTTTATGACGCTGGGTGGACAGCTGCTGAGCATTTTTGAAATGTGCCCCCCCCCACCTTCCAAACGCTTCCGACGCCGCTGTGCGGGCCGCATCGCTAGCATTTAGGAATCGAAAAAGAATCAAAATACAACGTCTTCTTAACGGTTCCGGAACCGGACTTTAGGAACCGGTTCCTATTTGGAACCGGTGCCCAACCTGTGCCCAACCCTACTCATAAGGGGCTTCTGAACCGCTCTTTGTCTGACCCGTCAACTAGGACCTGTTTGCCATGGGAGAACCTACCAGGGGCACGAAGTCCCCGACAACAGAGCCCCAAGGATCATTCAGGCGCTCAAACCCCTCCACCACGTTAAGGTGGCGGTTCCAGGAGGGGAGCAACTGATATAGTGTGGGCAAATCAAGAAAATCCCAAAAGGATCCAAATCGAATGTGTGTCTTAGCTGCAAGATGATTTCATAAAGCTCCTCTAAATTGTCACAATCATCAAATCTGTTTATCAAATCGCCAGCTGTGAAGTGACATTAAGACTGGATTACATGTAAGCGAGGATAGCGGTGTGTAAAGTTGACAGCGGCAGACAGAGCCAGCAGAGAGGTGCAGCTGTAAATCTCCCAGTGAACCATGTCAGCTGTTCTGTCGGAGTGTCGCAGGCTATGACAGTGCCCGAGTCCAGTCCACACGGCCCTGGTGTCTCTTTTTTAGCCCCAAGCTGTGCCACCAAAACCAATACCTCGCAATTCAGCTCACAGGGCAAATTTTTTAACTCGTCCAGAAGCATTAATCTTTGGAGAACTGAAATTAATCATTCAGCTGGCTACATTTACATTTATGTTAGAGCTATTGACAAGTGGATGTCTCCCTTGTGAGAGTAAGTAAAGTCTTATCTTACATTGACTCGGTCAAACTCTAATGTTCTTGAGGTTATAATTGAAGAGTTTATTCACAAAAACAGATGAGAGGGAAAACAGAAAGTGTGCGAAAGTGTTTCTAACTCTTTCCCCCATAAAGACGACATTTGACAACCCCACCATACCCTTAATGACGTGTTTTGGTACCTCCCGCTATATCACTAAAGACGTTATTTGACGACCATTAGAACAGGCTCCGGCTTTTCGCTAGTAACAGAGACTGCGATAGGTGGGGGCCACCACAACCCATACTAGGCTGACCAACAGGATTCAAAGATATATTTTCACCGATTATTTTTTTTCCGTAGTAGTGACAATTGTAGCTTCCCGGAAAAACAACAACACGAAACACAAGCTATGGAGACATGGCGGCAGAGCAGAGGGGTGTGGTTTACGATTGTCCATAACCGTTTATTGGGCGCTACGAATGTCTATCATGCGTCTGCACATTGCCATAGCCAATCGTATCATCGTATCAGATGATGTATGACGTACCCGCTGTCAACTTTCGAGCTAAACTATTTAGAACACGGTCTAAAGCTTGATCGAAAGATGGCGTCGCGTCTGCTGCTGTCATGTTGGATCCGTAAATAAACTTTTTCTTTTTTATATCCCTAAACAAACTACAAGCTTCCGTATGTCGAATAGTGCGTCATCGTCTTACCGTCCCTCCTCGTTCTGTGATTGATCCCCAAATCATGAGGAGATTTCGACCATGGTCTTCAGGCTGCTGTGCAGTTCAAAATGATTCAAGCTCACACAGCAGTCTGGCATTAGCCAGGCCAGATGTTGAGGCTAGTCCATTAAAATATTTCAGTCTTTTTTTTCCAGGATGAGGTATATGACAGAATTGCTACAGAAACAAACACTTATGTGGCACTCTGTGCACGAGAATGTGGCCAAGCTGACAAATACTGGATACCCACTGACAGGGAAGAAATGACAGCGTATTTTGGATTATCGATACTCATGGGTGTAAATCCCATGCACGAATATGTGGATTACTGGCCTGGAGATGCATTCCTGGGTGTCAACGGGTTTCAGCGCATGATAACCATGAATAGGCATGAAAAGCTTCTCAGTACTTGCATTGCAATCACGCTGCAGCGCGTCTTGCTAGAAATGGTCCTTGTTATCATCCCATTCCAAAAGTCGCTCCTATAGTTGACATGGCACGTAAGAATTACACGCATAGTCGTGACATCTCCATTAATGAAGCTATGAAGGGCTCCAAAGGAAGAACAGAACTACGCATGTACATGCCTAAAAAGCCAGAGAATTTTAGAATAAAATTTTGGGCGAGTTGTGATTGTAGGACAGCATACATGTCAGACTTTCAATTATATTCCGCCAAGCGTGATCAGACTCCTCTTCAGCTGCTTCATGGACTAGGATATAGAGTCATTCATGAAATGACACGGGGCTTATTTGGGCTAAATCGCTGTGTTTACCTTGGCCGTTTTTTCTCTTCATTTTTTTGCTGGAGCATCTCCTATCAGACCACATATGCTTGCGGGACAATGTTGACAACCAGAAAAGATGTCCCCCCTGCCATGAAGCAAAATAAACAGCTCAAGAAACGGGTGCCCAAGAGGTGTGACCCTGTGACCTTTCAGAAAAACGTCACTGTGCCTGGAATGACAACAGCATTGTAATTGTTGCTCACAGTTGCCTTACTCATCCAAGTGAGATGGTTACCTGTGAACGGTAGGTGAGCAGACCTAAATTGACTGTGCCACAACCCCAGGCTATCAACAGATACAGTGAGGAAAATAAGTATTTGAACACCCTGCTATTTTGCAAGTTCTCCCACTTAGAAATCATGGAGGGGTCTGAAATTGTCATCGTAGGTGCATGTCCACTGTGAGAGACATAATCTAAAAAAAAAAATCCAGAAATCACAATGTATGATTTTTTAACTATTTATTTGTATGATACAGCTGCAAATAAGTATTTGAACACCTGTCTATCAGCTAGAATTCTGACCCTCAAAGACCTGTTAGTCTGCCTTTAAAATGTCCACCTCCACTCCATTTATTATCCTACATTTAGATGCATCTGTTTGAGGTCTTTAGCTACATAAAGACACCTGTCCACCCCATACAATCAGTAAGAATCCAACTACTAACATGGCCAAGACCAAAGAGCTGTCCAAAGACACTAGAGACAAAATTGTACACCTCCACAAGGTTGGAAAGGGCTACGGGGAAATTGCCAAGCAGCTTGGTGAAAAAAGGTCCACTGTTGGAGCAATCATTAGAAAATGGAAGAAGCTAAACATGACTGTCAATCTCCCTCGGACTGGGGCTCCATGCAAGATCTCATCTCGTGGGGTCTCAATGATCCTAAGAAAGGTGAGAAATCAGCCCAGAACTACACGGGGGGAGCTGGTCAATGACCTGAAAAGAGCTGGGACCACCGTTTCCTAGGTTACTGTTGGTAATACATTAAGACGTCATGGTTTGAAATCATGCATGGCACGGAAGGTTCCCCTGCTTAAACCAGCACATGTCAAGGCCCGTCTTAAGTTTGCCAATGACCATTTGGATGATCCAGAGGAGTCATGGGAGAAAGTCATGTGGTCAGATGAGACCAAAATGGAACGTTTTGGTCATAATTCCACTAAACGTGTTTGGAGGAAGAAGAATGATGAGTACCATCCCAAGAACACCATCCCTACTGTGAAGCATGGGGGTGGTAGCATCATGCTTTGGGGGTGTTTTTCTGCACATGGGACAGGGCGACTGCACTGTATTAAGGAGAGGATGACCGGGGCCATGTATTGCGAGATTTTGGGGAACAACCTCCTTCCCTCAGTTAGAGCATTGAAGATGGGTCGAGGCTGGGTCTTCCAACATGACAATGACCCGAAGCACACAGCCAGGATAACCAAGGAGTGGCTCTGTAAGAAGCATATCAAGGTTCTGGCGTGGCCTAGCCAGTCTCCAGACCTAAACCCAATAGAGAATCTTTGGAGGGAGCTCAAACTCCGTGTTTCTCAGCGACAGCCCAGAAACCTGACTGATCTAGAGAAGATCTGTGTGGAGGAGTGGGCCAAAATCCCTCCTGCAGTGTGTGCAAACCTGGTGAAAAACTACAGGAAACGTTTGACCTCTGTAATTGCAAACAAAGGCTACTGTACCAAATATTAACATTGATTTTCTCAGGTGTTCAAATACTTATTTGCAGCTGTATCATACAAATAAATAGTTAAAAATCATACATTGTGATTTCTGGATTTTTTTTTTTTAGATCATGTCTCTCACAGTGGACATGCACCTACGATGACAATTTCAGACCCCTCCATGATTTCTAAGTGGGAGAACTTGCAAAATAGCAGGGTGTTCAAATACTTATTTTCCTCACTGTATAACCAACACATGAATGGCGTTGATGTTCATGATCAACTAAGGAAAAAGTATGCAGCATCACGTGCCAGCAAATAGTACTGGAAGTACATCTTATGGTTTGTGGTTGACTGCTGCCGTCTAAATGCCTGGATTCTGTACAAGGTGGCATCAACCCGACAGTTGGGAAGGAGGGAAGCGCTATGCACAGAAGGATTACATCTTGGAGCTGGGTAAGGAGTTGATCAATGAATTCTCCAGCAGAAAGTGAGTGGCCATTCGCGAGTGTGGATCTCCCATAGACATTGACATGCAGAAACATAAGATGACGCATGTCTTTGAGTGACTACCAGGTAAACGCCGCAGGTGCAAAAGCTGCTACAAGAAGGAACGCCACCATGAAACTGTATATGGCTTGCACACATGTGCAATGACCGTTTCCGACAGTTGCATCCACCTGAGAACTGAGTCACACCAGGTTCAGATTAATCAGACTTTTAAGATGTTTTTACACGTTTCAATATTGAAAAAAGACAGGTAAGAGTTTCAGAGTTTCTTCTAGACAAATGAAGAATGAATTTCAATGAATGAAAGAATGAGTTGAATAAGCTGAATGAGTTGAATAAGCTCAGTGGAAAAAAACTAGTGAGGTACACACAGGTGTACATCAGGTACAGACAGGTGTACACCTGTCTATACTGTATCTGGTGATATGAAGTCTGTCTCAGCACTTTGACAAATATATTTTAACATTTATTTTTATGAATATAGTGCTCAGAACATGCATATATCAGATGCTGAATGTAGTTTTTTGTTTCCGATTTTGCACCTGACCAGGTAAACTCTCATTTTCAGTGAGCTGTTATATACCTGTACATTTGTTGAATTTACATTTAAACATCATAAATGGGTAGTTCAGAGCCCAAGGTTTCCAGAGATACCAAATATGTCTATGTTTCAATACATTTCATGAGTGTGAAAATCAATTATAATCACTTGTGGAAGTTCATTTTCTTTTATGCAATTATGCTTTACAGGTATGGGTAGCCCTAGTACCATATGTATCGGTTGTTCCTAATAGGCGTCCAAGGGGGAAAGAGTTGAAGCTGGGGTACCTGATTTTTTTGGTGTTGTAGAATACATTTCTTTTTGACACCTCAGAGTATGTTATAAACACAGCAAAACACAGACCTTGTTGTATTTTCTTCACCTAGTGAAGAAGTGAAGTTTTATTGAGCAATGGATGATAGACGTCTAATCTAAATTAGTGTAATTTATCTTGGGGGTGGCCACCCCTGCTTCACTTTGTCACCACTCAATCTTGTATATGGGTGTGAAATGTGCATGTAATTACATTATTTGAACAATTTGAATACACAGGAGGGCTGTGAGTGCTAGAAACAAGTTTGGGCCAAAACAAAACATGTCACTGTTTGAACAGGAAACATCAGTCACTTGTTCCCAATCCACTAAGCTTTAGTTTTACAAGTGTCACCAGTAGAGCGTGATAACTAAAATGTAAACTGCAAACCATGTCTAAACCAAGGGTGACCACACAACACGGCTCTTTTAAAGGCTTTAACACAAGCAGAGGATTGTTTTATATTGATATCACCAATATAATTATGCGTTGTGAGTGCAACACGGAGAGAAAATGAGGTAGTGCGGATGTTTTTATAAGAAAGAGAAAGACAGATATAACATTTGGAGTTCTTTCTTGCCTTTTTTTCTGCAGATCTTGTCTCTGTCCTTAAGATTACAGCGTTCCCTGGCCCCAGACCGATGTATTATTTGCAGAAATTATGCTGCTGCGTCTGGAGCTTATAGCAGTGGTTCTCAATGGGTGGGTCAAGTAACCTTTTTCAGTGGGTCATGAGACTTTCTCTTTCAATATTTAATTTCTTAAGAATTAATCTTATTGTTGTTTTGATGTTATTATCAACTTTGAACGCTCTATTTAATGCTTCTTCAAGAGAAAATTACATTATTTTGCATTATATATTTCAAATTAAATTCTCATTTGGGTCACGGCTTGTTATCCTGGAGAGATGGTGGGTTCTGAAGCCATATCAATTTAGAACCACTGGCCTATATGGTTTGCAGACCGGGGTGTAGCCTGGGTGTGCACTTGCGCGTAGCTCTTTCAGACAATAATAACATGCCTCAACACCAGTGTGGTGGTCTTTAGTTGCTTTAGTTACTACTGCTGATCAGGGACTACGCTCATTTTTGGGACAAAAGTCTATTTCGGGACGTATGGTCACTAGGGCCCAACCAATATTTAAGTATTGTACAATATCGGCTATCGGCTGATAAAAGGCAGATATCTCCAGAACCGAACTATTTTATTACATTGGCAAGAGCTCAAATGAGCCCTCCCACAACTTCCTAGGCCTCAGGGCGGAGAGACATACCGGTGAAAATCAGACACAGGTTTGTTCACCTATTTTATTTATGTTGTAGACTTTTGCGTACAATTTTGGAACAACAAAATATAGAGACTTGTTTTGGAATCTGCAGATTTTTGTCTTTCAAACAAGCTTCCTCTGAAATATCTTACTAAACATGAATGTCCTGAATAAATCAGCCCTATACCCACGCCCCCTGCTGTCACAGTTCAACACTGACACGTTTAGAAGCATCATACACAGGATTATAGATGAGACATTTCTAAAATATTGGCCAAAAATATCAGTGGGGCATACCGGCATCGGCCTTAGAAGAATTCACATCGGTCGACCTCTATAAGATTTATTTCTATATATTTCTATGATTGAAACCTTTACTATAATAATGAATGTTTGACTATTGGCTATTTGAGAGAGATAAAAAAAAACAAAAAAAACATTATTAAATTACTTATTGGCTATCGCCCATGCCAACCCCCTCATATCGGTATTGGAGCAGTTCAATAACCACTGCTTTAGAAACAACAAAGCGCTGTATTAAACTTTGCTGTTTGAACAATAGTCATGTGATTATTATTATTTTTTGACAGCTATTTTCCCGTCTATTCTAACAACTTCCGTCTCATAAGTAGTTATGATTTTCCTTGATCGTTTTTGGGAAATTGAGTTTCCTTTTATAACTCGTCAGCCAGATGGACCTTGACCCCCTTGGCGTTTCACTTTTGGTTTGAGGAGTGTATTCCCAGAGTGAGCAGTGACGGTGAAGGCTCCCTCCTCTCGCTGCAGACTCATTAGGACTGTTTACTTTGGCCCCCCTAATGTCCCCACAGTGAGTCAAGGCCAGTTTCTCACAGTAGCCATGTTTAAAACTGCACCAGAGTTGTTTGGCAGTTTGAAGGAGTTAGGTCAAATCTGTGTGAACTGTTTTTTTTTGTTTTTTTTTATGGACACAGTGTCAGTGTTTGTGGCCGATGTTGCTTACTGCAGAAGCATGTTTCCAATGCAACTGTAGAAAGGAAGACATGTTTTGAAAAGTATAAAGTATTGACAAGTATATAAGACTTTTGACTGGATCATGTGATATCTTGTGTGTATGATTAGTACTAGTGGAAATGTTTGATGGTGCGAGTTAAAAGAGATGTACCAGTGTTTGTTTTTTGTTTGTGTTTGTGTTTGTGTTTGCAACCACTTGCTGCTCGTTCACCATCGATAGAAATGCTTTAGCATTAGAGCGTCTTGCTCAGGGACACAACACTGGGGGCTGTCGTGGATGACCAACGTTTGGATTCATGGTTGAATGCTCAGTCACTGAGCCACCTCTGGTTAACTAGTGCATCCAAGGCTAGTGTATCTAAAAGCAATGTTTATTTGTGTGTCTGTGAGCATTTACTGTAGATGTTTTTAGATCCGAGGGGAAATGCCAAAGACACAGGGTCCTATTCTGGGAAAGCATGTTCAGCTTTGAGCTATTTTTATCCCCTTCTCTTCCCACTATATGAGCTTGTACGCAATGTACGGCGCCCCCCGCTGTCCCACTGTTGCTCAGCCGTGTGCCCACTCATCGAAGTGTGAGGTCACAGAGCATACCTTCATCAGAACTCTGTCTCCCTGCCATTTCCTCCACTGGGCTTCCTGTTCCTGTGCTGCCGACATGGCCATGGTCCAAGGATCGTATCACCTGGCACTGCTCCAAGTGACATCTGCCAAGCCACTGCTGCACCTCAATAAAGTACTATTCTTATGAACTGTGATAAAATCAGAACAGGATCTTTCACACCAAGTACCACACGATCAAATATTTGACCTTTCAATTCCCACCAGGCCTATATCAAATCAGAACTATACCGGAAAACAAAGAGTTTTTATGGCAGAGGCTAATCAGTACTGTGCTAACTAGGGATGCACAATAATTGTCTGCAAATATCGGCCTTTTTGACATCATCACCAATAAGCTGATAATTAATTTTTGGCTGATAATTAGACCCAATAATTCAATTGCATTGAATTTGCAGCTCCAGCTCGCTGCCTTTCTCTTGGAGACGCCGCCCCGCTCCTCCTGCAGCCTGGTGCTGCTGCAGAGTCATGACAGCCAATTTACAGCAGCAGATATCCGCTCTCCCTGGCTGACTTCTGCACGGTTTTAGCTGAAAAATAATATATACAAAGAGTATTCCAGCAAAACAACGTTATGCAGGCGCTCTCCATGAAGGAAGAGTTTTTTCACTTTTTACATCGAAGTCACTTCAACATTTTCACCGCAACAAATCGAGAAAAAGACAAGGAATTGTGTACTGTAGATCCGTGTTCACATAAGTTTAACACTCGAACAGAGCGGGTCCAGAACCGATGTATTATCTTCGTATTTCTGATAAAATAAAGACGATTCCCACGTTTGAAGCGCTATGAACGAGGGAAGTTTTACATTGATGAAATGAGCCACACAGTTGATGTTTTTGCCACACGATGCATAAATTAGCCCAATGCAGGAGAAGGTCTTGCTTTGGTGCTGTTTTAGGCCTATTGTATTCATTGTTGTTATTCAACAATCTGTCACAGGTGCCGATTTGGCTTCACTTCTCTGTCATGTCAGCGGCAGGTTACAGCAGCACTGCACAAAACGGCAGGAGGAGGAAAAAAAGACACGCCTCTAGACTAGTGAAATAGTCTGTCCATATTCCAGTTTTGTATATAAGAATTCAAGAATGATGTCAACAAAAAGAAAAATACTAAGAAGAAAGTAGTAATATTATTCTTATTTTTTTTAATAAGATGTGACACAGATGAGCAGAGACAGACAGACCTGCTCAGATGATGAAAAACCCTGAGCTTTTAGAAACAGGTGGAGACCCAAACCCAAAGTAAAACTCATTATTTGATCTATATGTGACCCATCATGGAAAGTGAAGACACATCTCGGTTTTGACGTCCATCTTCATTGAATTTTGATATCAGATAGAGCCGGCCAGAGCGCATTCTAAGTAGCCACGCTGGAGGGCGGGGGCAATGACAAAAGAAACATGACCCGGTGTTTACCCAGTATGTAAATACACACAGACAATGTCACACACCGACTGTACACTCCAAAATCTCCCAAAACAAGCCGGTTTGAACCTAAAAGTTTACGCTTTTAAATGTACAATACTCCTAGCTTAAATATGAAGAGGCTTCTTCGGTTATATCAACAGTATCTGCAAAAAAGCGTACGCAAAGCACCGGGTCCAGACAACATACCAGGTCGGGTACTGAAAAGTTGCACTGATAACCTCACTGAAGTATTCACAGACATTTTTAACACATCTCTGCAGCAGGCTGTGGTCCCAATGTGCCTCAAAGCAACTACCATCATTCCACTGCCAAAGAAGTCACCACCCTCCTGCTTGAATCTCTCTCTAAATGTGGAGAAGACAAAAGAGATTGTTGTGGACTTTCGAAGAGCGCGGGTCCAGCATGGTCTAGCATGCTCCTCTAACAATCAACAGTGCTGCAGTGGAGAGGGTGACCAGCACTAAGTTCCTGGGTGTGCACATCACAGAGAACCTCTCTTGGACCATGCACACTACATCACTAGTCAAGCAAAGTAATCAGCGTCTTTACTTTCTCCGCAAGTTAAGAAGAGCCAGAGTCCCAGCCTCCGTTATGTGGAACTTCTACAGAGGGACTATAGAGAGCAGCCTGACCAGCTCCATCACTGTGTGGTACTTCTACAGAGGGACTATAGAGAGCATCCTGACCAGCTCCATCACTGTGTGGCACTTCTACAGAGGGACTATAGAGAGTGTCCTGACCAGCTCCATCACTGTGTGGTTCTTCTACAGAGGGACTATAGAGAGCATCCTGACCAGCTCCATCACTGTGTGGCTCTTCTACAGAGGGACTATAGAGAGCATCCTGACCAGCTCCATCACTGTGTGGTTCTTCTACAGAGGGACTATAGAGCATCCTGACCAGCCCATCACTGTGTGGCACTTCTACAGAGGGACTATAGAGAGCATCCTGACCAGCTCCATCACGGTGTGGCACGGTGCCAGCACTGTGTCCTGCCGAAAGAGCCTCCAGCGCATCGTGAGAGCAGCGGAGAAGATCTGTGGAGCCCCTCTCCCCTCTATTAAAGACATGTACTCCACCCGTCTCACCCGCAAAGCCGTCAAAATCATCAGGGACCCTACGCACCCATCACAGTCTCTTCAAGGTAATGCCTTCAGGGAGAAGACTGCAAAATCAATGGGCCAGGTCCAGTCGACTGAAGAACAGTTTTATACACAAGGCCATCGGGAAGCTGAAACTCTGGTTTGATAAATAAAAAAATCTTTAATCTTGAATATATGTGACCCGTCGTGGATTCCAGGGAGACAAGTCAGCAGCCCAAGTTTCAAGAAAAAGTTTTGTTTTTTTTCTAATTGGTGATTTTCGCTTTTTTGCAGAATCGTTCAGTTGAAGTCACGAAGAAGCCTCTCCATGTTTAAGCTAGCAGTAATGGTATATTTAAAGGTGTAAACTTTTAGGTTCAAACCGGCTTGTTTTGGGAGATTTCGGAGCACACAGTAGGGAGCGTGACTTTGTCTGTGTGTATTTGCATACAACACTGGTTGTGTTGGATGGACACTGCAAAGATTGTAGCACATGAGCTGAACTGTGGACAATACAACGAACATGTTTGGAAGTACTTCTGCGAAGTGGATTTATTAATCACGGATTATGTGGCGCCGCTTCCTTATGAAGAGCCTTTGAAAAGCAGCGACAGCGGGACAGAGACGCTGCTTTGCTCCCCAGACAGGACACCACTTTGGCCCGCAGCTTCAGCGTAAAAAAAAGCTTCCCGCAAAAGCATCAAACTGTAAGTAGTATCTTTTTATAACGCTGGATTTTGCGTTTGAGTTGATCTCTGATGTCCAACCTCTCACACTCAGCCTCGGGCTGACCTTCTGGCCGCCTCTCTCTCAACCCCGGGCTGACTCTCCGTCCTCCCGGCCACCTCTCACACTTAGCCCCGGGCTGACGCTCCGTCCTCCCGGCCGCCTCGCTCTCAACCCCAGGCCTGATTACGTAGCGCCAGCCTGTTCTGTGCTCCTTCAGCCCTCTGTGTCAATTTTTCGGCTTGCTTGACAATGGCTAGTCTTCCTGGGGTTCAGATTGTAAAATCACATTTTCATACAATGATCTCAGATCACACTATAAAACAACATAAAACATAAATACAAAATTACAACATATTTCATTTGTTACAGTGTGTTAACAGAGTCTTTTTAAAAATGTTTACGTCTGCAATGTTAGAAATGTCTTTAGGCAGAGAGTTCCAGGATTTCATTCCTCTGAACATATAACAGCCTTATTTCCAGTGTTACATGATGGAAGAGTAAAATGACCATTTACTGTTTGTCTTGTGTTAAACTTGTATGGAACAACTGAATACAAGTACGTCATATAAAACTTTAGGTAGTTTTAACACAATAATCTTTTGAAAGAAGCAAAGAAGGGCAAAATGTAGTCTATTCTTCACCAATGTCCAGCATAACGTTTGGTGCAACCTTTGAATATTTGTACATTTTGAGCACCTCAGTGCAAGACGTGCCGCTTTATTTTGCACTAACTGTAGTTCCTCAATGTCTCTTTCGGAGGCACTGGACCACACCATTGGGCAGTAATGTAAATGGGACAGAACAATAGTCTTGATCACTAGTGAAAGAAGATTTTGGCTTAAATAATTTGAACAACTTCGGATAACCGCTAATTCTCTTCCCATAACAGCAACAGTATGATCAATATGTTTGGACCACTTAAGTCTGCTGTCTATAATGACTCCGAGAAGTTTTGTTTCTCTTACTTGAGTGATCACTGTGCCATCGACTGATAGTTCTAATTGTGTTTTTTCCTTTAATTTCCAACTAGATCCCAGTATAATGCTTTTTGTTTTGGATGTATTCAACACTAGTTTTTTTACATGAGCCCACCTTGCAACAGACTTTAGATCAGGGGTCTCGAACTCATTTGGACTGGGGGCCACAAATGCAAACCCTGTGTTGGTCGGGGGCCGCAACAGACGAAGCCTTTTTTATTAAGTCAGTTATGATTTAGTAACTTTTTATTGTTTGCTTTAATATACCTTAAAATAGACTGTACATTAACTATCTGCACATTTTTAAGCTTCCGGAGGTTTCCAATGGGCCAAACATTTGCTGAGCTTCTAAATTAGAAATTACAGACTTAGACAATTAGTGTTTTTGTAATTAATTTCATTTTGGTTCAAGTAAATTGGTTCAGGGCATCAGTGAATGATCTTTCAGGAGTCAGGTCCAGTTTCTGTCTGTTGGCCTATTTAGAAAGAAATGCAAAATGTACAACAAATGTCATTTTAATTTAGTGTAGAAAGGCCCAACCAGGGACTGGAGCTGATAATGAGCACTAGCAATAAGCTTCACCTCATGTAAATAATGTGGAGTCATTGGCCTCAGGCCTTTTTGTGACCTACAGTTAGATAATGGATGGTGCTTATATTTTTTACCATCAATGTTGCTGTAATTATTTGCAGTATTTTTATACATTTCCATAATTCTCTATTTTTAATGTAACTATGGATCATGTGTTCGCACGTGTCCTTAAAATTAAATTAATTGACATGATGTGCTTCTTGTGTGTGCACACAATGTTGCTCTGAGAGAGAGATGGAGAGAAAAGGCTCCTCACTTTACTGTTGTGATAGCCTGGTTTTTACCATACACTCGTACTCATTTTGTTTCGTACATGTAGGGAAATTATAATTGACCGGAGTTTACGGATGGCTAAGGCCAGGCTACTGTTGTGACACTTTTAAACACTAATTACGATGTGTTCACTTTGCAAAGTCATAAAGGTAACAATGGTAAAGGTGCTTATTGTCATGCTGCAGTGCTGTAACTTTTCCAGCACATGTTAGCTGAACAACTAAAGTTTCTCCCTCGCGTTCTGACAGTCTCCACCTGTTTCAGAAGCTCCTCTCACAGTCCGCTGCTGTTAGTCCATTTCTTTGTTGAAAAAAGTTGATAAATCATCTGCAAAAGCGCCGCATCTCTCTTCTCCTGTCTGATGTTGTGGTCATTCTCGCGTCCGCAGCGGCATTGGCGCTACCGCGCGGTGCCTCATGGGAAATGTAGTTCTAACGTGTTTAATGCAATTTACCGGCGGGCCGCATGTAATATAAATAAGAAATCATCTCGCGGGCCGCAAAAAAATATCTCGCGGGCCGCATTTGGCCCCCAGGCCGCGTGTCTGAGACTCCTGCTTTATTAGATCGTTGTCTAAGGAGTTTGACAGAACATCAGCTGACGAAGCAAGCAGGTATATTGTGGTGTCATCTGCATACATCACAGCTTTAGCATGATCCAACACCAGGTCGTTAGGAAAGATACAAAAAAAGTAAGGGCCCTAAACAGCTGCCCTGAGGTACACCACATTGCAATCTTTTTGAGAAAGAGAAACTACCGTTGTAGAATACACATTGTTTACGATGTGAGATGGCTGGAAAACCACCCAATAGCATGCAATGAAAATCCGTAATACTTTCATTTTTCTAGTAGCAACTCATGATCTAATAAATCAAAGGCTGAACTAAAATCTAATAAAACAGCTCCAACTGAATTATTGTTGTCAATGAAGTGATAGGAGTCATCTACCATCTGTGTCAGAGCAGTTGCGGTCGAGTGGCCTACACGATATGCATGTTGGAATTGTGTAAATAACTTATTATCCGTAAATAATTGTTTTACTTGTTCAGTAAAAATCTTTTCAAGAATTTTACTTAGTATTGATAGCAAGCTAATTGGTCTGCAGTTTGACCCACTCAAACTTTGTGTGGCATTTTTCGGAATTGGGATCACTTTAGCAGTTTTCCATGAAATCGGAAAAATGCTTTTATTTATACTTGTATTGAAGATATGGCAAATAGGTCCAGCTATTCAATTGGCCACTATTTTCAAGAGTTTTCCATCCAAATCATCAATACCGTGGTTATATCTAAAGAATTTAAATGCATTGTCACTTGCTTTGTGTTATTTATTTTTTTAATTCAAAATTTATACAGGTTTTATCTTTAACTATTTGGTTGATCTCATGAGTTATAAATTGGTATATTTTGTCGTAGTTTGTCCACCTTATCAATAAATACATAATTAAAGTAATTTGCTATTTCACTAGGTTTAGTCAAAAATATATTTTCTGTTTCAACAAAAGCAGGTGTTCAACTGGACTGTTTTCCTAATATATTGTTAATAGATGCCCACAACTTCTTCTCATCCTTTAAATTGTCCATTATATTCTGTTGGAAATGTTCCTTTTTCTTTTCCCTGTTCATACTAGTCACTCTATTTCATAGTTTACAGTATGTTTCCCAGTCCTCTTTCAGACCTGTTCTATTTGCTGTTTGTTTAGCTATATCTCTGTCTTTCATATGACTATGCAGTTCTGCATCTATCCAAGATGCTCTTTTATTTTTCACTGTACACTTCATTATAGGGGCATGTTTGTTGATTATTGGGTATAATAGATTTTCAAAAGCTTGTAGTGCATGGTCTGGCTGATCTTCAGACCAACATATGTTTTCAATATCATTACAGTATGTTCTCTGACAAAGGTTTTTATAAGATCTTTTATAGACAACACTGGGTTTACCTTTTGGCACTTTTGTTTTTCTATTTATAGCCACCGTATGATGGTCACTGAAACCAACAGAGACAGATATCCCTTTTGTGCACATGTCCTTTACATTAGTAAAAATAAGATCTATACAGGTAGATGTTCTTTTACCACAGCTGTTGTAATGTATTCTAGTTGGTTTGTTTACAACTTGTTCTAGGTTTCCTGCATCAGTGACATTGTGGCCATACTGCCTTTGCTATGCCCAATCCCGTCAGACCTTTGAAGCTAAGCAGGGTTGGTATTTGGATGGGAGACCGTTTGGTAACACCAGGAAGCCTAGCGAATGTAGTGAGAGAGTGAGTGAGTGGTTGGTGGTGGTCGGAGGGGCCGATGGCGCAGACTGGTTGCCCCGCTTCTGTCAGTCTACCCCAGGGCAGCTGTGGCTACAATAGTAGCTTACCACACCCGAGTATGGAGTGAATGAATTAGGCAATGTAAAGCATCTTTGAGTCTCCAGAAAAGCGCTATATAAAACCGATGCATTATCTGGTGACAATCTGCTGACATCCAGTTTATATTAAAATCACCAAATAGGTAGATTTCATTCCCCAAATCACAGACATAGTCAACCATATGACACAATTCACTGGGTAAGTAGAACTTGCACTTGGTGGTCTATAGCAGCAGCCTACCAACACTGGTAGGATGATGATGTGGTGTGCGTTCGTAAAGTGCTTTCTTTTTCCCGCTTTTCTTTCCTCCGCGGACTTTATAGGAGACACTGGATCACAAGTTGCACAACGCTGCTTGTTTTGTGAAAATCTGGCACATATTTATGTCAAAAACCCCCTGTAAAGATCATAATTCATGGTTGTATACAATTAATGCGCGTACGGCGGCCCGCGGAGACCGTGTGTGAACCCGCGCATCACTAGTGTGTGTTTGTGATATACAGCAAATTCTGCAATCTGGCAAATGTAAGAAGAGTCTGTCTGCGTGTGTTTGAGAGAGGAATATCCACTATCAAACCAACTTCATTTGTGCAAGACAAGAGACATTTATTTACGGGGGTATGGCTTATCTAAATGAGATGTAAATGAGCCCTATTGTCACCCCAGCTGCAGAGAGAAGTGAGAACTGCTCATTCTTTGAAAGCCGTTTACTCATTTCAACCTTCGTTGAAGGCCTAAATTCAAGTGTCTACAAAATGGTCTTCCTCACCCTCCGCGGGCGGTCTCTTTTTGTGATGTTCCTGTACAATATGCCAGCCACTTGGTTATGGCGCTCCATGTAAGCTTTCCCTGCCAGCATCTTACACCCTGTAGTTATGTGCTGGATCGTCTCATTGGCCTCTTTGCACAGTCTACACCTGGGGTCTTGTCTGGTGTGATAGCTCTGTCTAGCCATTGGTAGGATTTCTTGATATCCCCCACTTCAGTTATGTTTCGGTGGTACATCCCGTGTAGGGGCTTGTCCTCCCATGACGGGACCTCCAGCACCTCATCTTCTGTTCCCCATTTTCTGAGACATTTCATCCTGGATAGTGGCTCTCACGCTCACTAGTCCTCGGCCTCCTTCCTTACGGCTAGTGTACAATCTCAGGGTGCTGGATTTGGGGTGGAACCCTCCATGCATGGTTAGGAGCTTTCGTGTCTTAACATCTGTGGTCTGTATCTCATCCTTTGGCCAGCTTATTATTCCTGCAGGGTATCTGATTACTGGCAGGGCGTAGCTGTTTATTGCCAGAGATTTGTTCTTGCCATTGAGCTGGCTTCTTAGAACCTGCCTTACTCGTTGGAGGTATTTGGCCGTAGCCGCTTTCCTTGTCACCTCTTCGAGGTTGCCATTTGCTTGTGGGATTCCGAGGTACTTGTAACTGTCCTCAATATCTGCTATTGTTCCTTCTGGGAGACCCCTTCTGTGTGGACTACCTTCCCTCTCTTAGTCACCATCCGACCACACTTCTCTAGTCCGAATGACATCCCAATGTCTGCACTGTATATCCGGGTGGTATGGATCAGTGAGTCGATGTCTCGCTCATTCTTAGCGTACAGCTTGATGTTATCCAT